>CAKNXH010064687.1:0-234134 GCA_932178445.1 Andricus quercusramuli | reverse complement strand
CGCAGAAATATCAACTATTACGTTTTTCGTTGAAAATTAATATTTTTGTGGATGAAAATTCAACTACATTAATTTATTTTTTATAATCAATCATCATTTTAGTTGAAACCTCTTCTTTTTGTACAAGATTTAGTTTGTGATTGAAAATTATTTTTTTTTTTCAATTGAAGATTTAGCTATTCCATGTTTGGTTGCAAATGTATCTTCAGTTGAAAATTAACTATTTTGTTGAGAATCCTTGTTGAAAATTCATTTCTATCGTTACACATTTCTTTTAAAATTCAAATATTTCTTTGTTTTTTTTTTGTAGAAAATTGTATTTTTGGTTTGAAATTATCTTCCTTTTTGTTTTATTTTAATTTTCAATTTTTTTTATATTTTAATTTAATTATTTTAATTCGTATTTTCATCAAAAATTAATTTTTTTATAGAAATTTAGTCTCTTTGTTGAAAATTCATCGGTTTAGTTAAAAATTTAATTATTTCGCTTAAAATTTATTTAATTTGCTTGAAAATTTATTTAATTTGTTAAAAAATTTATTTAATTTACTTAAAAATTCATTTAATTTGCTTGAAAATTAATTCTCATACTGAAAATTTAGCTATTTTGTTGAAAAGTCGTGTTTTTTTATTAACTTTTTCTAATATCTTAACTGTTCTATTTTCGGTTGAAAATGTATCTTTTTTTAGTTGAAAATTTGTCTTGTTAAAAAATATGAATATTTGGTTGAAAATTCATGTATTTTATTAATAATTAATCTTTGGTAGAAAATGAATTTTTTTATTTATAATTTAATTGCTTGTTTGAAAGTGGAACTACTTTTTCATCTTTTTGATTGAATTATTTTTGATAGAAAATTATAATTTTTTTCGCAGAAATATCAACTATTACGTTTTTCGTTGAAAATTAATATTTTTTTGGATGAAAATTCAACTACATTCATTTATTTTTTATAATCAATCATCATTTTAGTTGAAACCCCTTCTTTTTGTACAAGATTTAGTTTGTGATTGAAAATTATTTTTTTTCAATTGAAGATTTAGCTATTCCATGTTTGGTTGTAAATGTATCTTCAGTTGAAAATTAACTATTTGGTTGAAAATTCGTGTATTTAGTTGAAAATCTGTCTTTCGTGATAAAATATTAATCTTTGTGGTGACTAATTCATCTTTTTGGTCCAGAATTTATCTATTAACTTGAAAATTTCTTTTAAAAATAAAATATTTGTTTGAAAATTAGTTTCTTTTTTTTTTACTGAAAATTTAACTATTCCATTTGTTGTCGAAAATTTATCTTTTTTGATAGAAATTTAATCTCCTTGGTTGAAAATTTATTTTCTTTGTTTAATATTTCAATATTTCATTCAAAATTTATTTTATTTTCTTGAAAATTAATCTGTTTGCTGAAAATTTAACTATTCTATTTCAAGTGGAAAATTTATCTGCTTTGGTTGAGAATTCAAGTGATAACAAATCACTTGTTGGACTAAACCAAAAAATAAGAATGTTCAACAAGAACATTCTTATTTTTTGGTTTAGTCCAACTGCTTTTGATGGAGAATTATAATATTTTTTGGTCGAAATATCAACTATATACTTTTTGTTGAAAATTCATTTTTTTATCGAAGATTCATCTCTTTGAGTTAAAAATTCCTTTTTCTAGGTTGAAAATTAATTTTTTAACTGAAAATTTCATTCTTCCATCTTCAGTTCAAAATTTGTCTTTTTGAGTTAAAAACTTAACTCTTTGGTTGAAAATACATATATTTTACCCATGTCTTACGTAATGTGTGGATGTCTTATTATAAAATGATGTATGACAATTATCACTGAAAATGTTAAAAATAAAGTTAGAACCAAAATATTTTTTGCTTTAACATTTAGAACGGTCAGGAAAAATGAAAAATTGTTTAGGGAAAAGCCATGGAAACTCTGGGAAATTCGAAATTTAGAATTTGTAGCAACCCTGAATAAGTATTATTCATCTAATAAATCGATAAATTGTTGCAGATGCATGAAAAGGCAGAGGAGACCATAGCCGAACAATCACTCGCGGATGTTCTTTACCTCACTGAAAACGAAGGAAGATTGAGGCTCGACACATACACTTCTTGACATTAATGCATCTTTTTTGTTTGTATTTTTATCAATATTATTTCATTAAGTTCATCATCTAATCATTGTTTTCATTGAAATCGAAAATTGAACAAAATTAAGAACCTTTAAAGTCTGGCAGTAAAGAGAAAATTTATCACTCTTGAATGAACTTGATTAGGTGATAATTTTTCTCTTACTACCATTCTTCAATGAAATTTACGCGCTCACTCGCTGACGTGTTACTTAATTTTTCTTTTATCATTAAGCCTCATCGTTTTCGAGGGCTCTAATTCACCCTTGAAATAGGAGATTGAACATTTTTGTACGCGAAGGATAGGAATCAAAGGCTTTTGACATAAGGCAAAATCTTAGGGAAATATATCAAAATGCAAATTTATAAATTGCATCTTCGATACGTGGAATTTATAAAGTATTTACATGCTACTCGCTTTTTAATGATGTACTATTTGATCAATACGTTCCAAAAACAAATGTATACTCATAGTAACATTTAGATAATGATTCGGTGGGATTTGTTGTAAGAGTTAACGTAGTTGGATTGTACAAATGTCATGTGGAAATTAAAAATAAATACTGATTGAAATCGAACTCACTTGATTGAAAATGATATTCGACACCTAATTCCATACATTAAAAATTAGTCTAGTTAGTATATAAAAAAGGGATTTATAGCCTATTAAGACATAAATTGGGTCGTTCAAACCTCCCCTTCCCATATTTTTACGGTAACAAGTGTAGTAGTTTTTATTGAAGCCTGTATCGTTTTTGTGATTTAAAAAAAATTTTGTCTAAATTTTCTTTTGCAAAAAAATGTACTATCGATATTTTTACAATAACAGATTTAGTTCTTTTTACTATAGCCTATGCCGTTTTGGCGAAAAAAAATTTTTATCGAAAATTCTTTTTGGAAAATTTACTATCGAAATTTTTACGGTATCAAGATTAGTAGTTTTCATGGGTATACTTTCGAAAAGTTCACCCTAGAATATTGACTTGATTCTTGTTCTAGGAGTTCCTTTCAGACCCTAGTTAAAAGCACTAAAATGATTTTTGGCGCAGATGAATATAAATTAAGTTCTTGATAATTTTGACTTTTTTTTTTTAAATTAAGTTTTTTTCAAAATCTCGAAAAATATTGATTTTGGAAAAAAATGTTCACAAAAGGTGTTTCGACGAGATATACAACTTTTGCAAACAACATTTTTTTCCAAAATCAATATCTAAAAGAAAACCCTAGACCGAGTATCAAGTCAATATTATTGGGTGACCTTTTCGGAAGTATATCCGTTTTCATTGAAGCCTAAATGGTCTTAAAGATTTTCAAAAAAAAGTTTTTCGACATTTTTTTTCAAATTTACAATTGATATTTTTGCGGTAGGTAATTAATTATTTTTCAGTACTGTTCACTGCACACTGTATGATTTGTATATTTATTATAATATTATATTATAATAATAATGTATATATTATATATTATTATTTATTATATAATCATTATATATATATATATTATATATATATATATATATATATATATATATATAATAATATTTTTACGGTAACTATTGTTGTGGTGAAAAAAAATTTACTTTAAAGTTTTTTTGGAAAAATTTGCCATCCATATTTTTACAATAACAAATTAGCTGTTCTTACAGAAGCCTCTACCATTGTTTTTATTACGCCCTATACAGTTTTTGTGATTTTCAATCAAAACTGTCAACATTTTTTCTCGGAAATTTTTTGATCGTTATTTTCACAGTGGACAGGTTAGTAGTTTTTATTACCGCCTATACGTTTTCTTTATGTTAAAAAAAATTTGTCAACATTTTTTCTCGGAAATTTTTTTATCGTTATTTTCACAGTGGACAAGTTAGTAGTTTTTATTACAGCCTACACTTTTTTTGTGATATACAACAAAAATGCAAAATTTCTTCTCGCGAATTTTTTCATCGACGTTTTCACAGTGGACAAGTTAGTAGTTTTTATTACCGCCTATACGGTTTTTGTGATTTTGAAGAAAAAAAAATTTCGCAGGATTTTTTTCATCAATATTTTCAGAGTGGACAAGTTAGTAGTATTAATTACGACCTATACAGTTTTTTAGATTTTGAAAAACATTTTTTCAGCAATATTTTCACAGTGGACAAGATAGTAGTTTTTGTTACCGCCTATACGATTTTTGTGCTTTTGAAAGAAATTTGTCAAAATTTTTCTCGGAAATTTTTTCATGGACATTTTCACAGTGGACAAGTCAGTAGTTTTTATTAGGGCCTATACGGTTTTTGTGATTTTGCAAAAAAAAAAATTTCGCAGAATTTTTTTCATCGACATTTTTCCAGTGGACATGTTAGTAGTTTCTATTACCGCCTATATGATTTTTGTGATTTCAAAAGAAATTTGTCAAATTTTTTCATTGATATTTTCACAATGGACAAATAAGTAGCTTTTATTATGGCCTATATAGTTTTTATGATTTTGAAAAAAATCAAAATTTTTTCTCGCAAATTTTTTCACGACATTTCCACTCGAAATTTTCAATGTTATTGTTGTAATCGAAGCCTATAGCGTTTTTGTCATTTTTGAAGAAAAAAAATTCTCAGAAAATTTAATTTGGAAATTTTCAATGTTATTGTTGTAATCGAAGCCTATAGCGTTTTTGTCATTTTTGAAGAAAAAAAATTCTCAGAAAATTTAATTTGGAAATTTTTAATGTTATTGTTGTTATCGAAGCTTACAGTATTTTTGTCATAAAAAAAAATGTCAGAAAATTTACTATCGATATTTTAAATGTTATTGTTGTAATCTATTGGATAATTAACTTCATAAATGAGAAGTATTGATTCAAGTATTTAAATATCTCTCGCAAATTTTCTCATTGACATTTTAACTCGAAATTTTCAATGTTATTATTGTTATCGAAGCCTATAGAGTTTTTGTCATTTTTTAAAGAAAAAATTTCTCAGAAAATTTACTTTTGGAATTTTTAATGTTATTGTTGTTATGTATTGGATAATTAACTTTATAAATGAGAAGTATTGATTTAAGTATTTAAATATCTCTCGCAAATTTTTTCATCGAAATTTTTACTCGAAATTTTCAATGTTATTGTTGTTATCGAAGCCTATAGCGTTTTTGTCATTTTTAAACAAAAAAATATTGCAGAAAATTTACTTTCGAAATTTTTAATGTTATTGTTGTTATCGGAGACTACAGTGCTTTTGTCATAAAAAAAATGTAAGAAAATTTTTCCTCAAGAAAATTTACTATCGAAATTTTTAATGTTATTGTTGTTATCTATTGGATTATTAACTTTATGAATGAGAAGTATTGATTTAAGTATTTAAATATCTCTCGCGAATTTCTTGATCGAAATTTTTACTTGAAATGTTCAATGTTATTGTTGTTATCAAAGCCCATAACGTTTTTGTCATTTTTGAAAAAAAAAATTTGCAGAAAATTTACTTTCGAAATTTTTAATGTTATTGTTGTTATCTATTGGATAATTAACTTTATGAATGAGAAGTATTGATTTAAGTATTTAAATATCTCTCGCAAATTTTTTCATCGAAATTTTCACTCGATATTTTCAATGTTATTGAATACCTCAAGATGGAGACGGAGGGTGCACACTCCGTCACCCCTATAAATTCAATTTTTGATTGCTTAATTTTTAACATAACTATTATATAAATTTTTCAACTTCGTATAATCAACATATTAATTAAATGCTACATAATTTGTCATCACTAAGGTCCTAATTATTTTAAAATGAGCACTATAGTTATATCGAGAATGACTATTTTAATACACTTTTTTTGAGAGAAAAAAACTTATTCGATTTCACCTAACTGTTTATATTTCAAAATATTAACCGACTATCTGCGGAATATTAAAGATAATCTGATGAGGGAATCGGTCTGATTCCAAAACGTCACTTTCGTGTACAATAATTCTAATAAATGGTCTGGAAGAAGTCGATTGAATAAAGTTTTTCCTTAAAAATTCTAAATTGTTATTCCCAGACGTTAAATCACGAATAATTACGTCACGCAAATTCTTTTCATAATGTTATTGTTGTTGTCAAAGCCTATAGCGTTTTTGTCATTTTTGAAAAAAAAAAAAATTTGCAGAAAATTTACTTTCGAAATTTTTAATGTTATTGTTGTTATCTACTGGATGATTAACTCGATAAATGAGAAGGATTGATTGAAGTATTTAAATAAAGTTTATTTTATCACAAACTTGTGTCACATTGCTCGGTTTCCAAAAAGCAGGACGATTTGAATATTGGAAAGCATATCCTGTGTATGATCTTCTGTCATAGATATTCTCTCCCCAATCAGCATCAGAAAATCCAAGAAGAGGTTTTCAGGTTTTCTCAAATGTAAGACCAAGATCTTTGGTGTACTTTAAATAGCCTAATACTCGTTTTCCTGCTTTCCAGTCATTGGATTGACTTAGTGAACTTATAGCATGAGCTATGTCTGGTCGTGTATAAGTGGCCAAATACATTAATGAACCCACTGGGTTATGATATGGAATCTTTAACATTTCTCTTTTCTCGTTCTCATTTTTTGGACTGATTTCCTTTGAGAATTTCATAGATGAGTTACGGGATGTAGAAACGGGTTTATAATCTTCCATATTAAATTTTCTGAGAAGTTCCTGAATATCTTTCTGCTGGGCCATTTTTATTTCTTTTTTATTTAAATCTTCAGAGAATTCAATACCAAGGCAATAGTGAAGTTCACCAAGGTCTTTCATCTCAAAAGACTTTGCCAGAGCGTTTTTAAGTTCTAATATTTCGTTGCTGTTATTTGATGCTGGGATTACATCATCCATATAAATTAAAACTATTGTAATTTTACCATTGTCTTCATGAATGTAAATACAGGCGTCTGAGATGCATGATTTCATATTTAATTCTTTTAGCTTCAAGTCCAGTTTCTTATACCACTGGCGTCCTGATTGTTTCAGTCCGTAAACAGCTTTTTGTAATAAGCATACTTTATTTTCTCAATTCTCTTGAAAATTGGCGTTGCTCTCTTCCAAAATTTTGGTTAGTACGTAAGACCCATTTAGAACCAATTACCTTGCGATCTTTTGGACGATTCACCAAAATCCAGGTTTTGTTCTTCATTAGAGCTTCAAATTCAGCATACATGTTCTTCCGATTCTTTGGCTACTAACGTTGAAAATGCTTCTTCAGCCGTTTTTGGATCTATATCTTGAACCGGACAAGCAAATTCAGCAGCATCAAAAAATTCTAGTTCTTCATAGTTTTCAGATAGATGTATTTCTTCAGGTATAGCTTCAGTACATTTACTTTATCAGGATCAAGTTCTTTTCGTTCGACGGGAACCGTGTTTGATTGCTTCCTTGGACGACGTTTCCTTCCTGAGTACATTTTTCTGGGACGTCCTCTGCCAAGTTTCATACCTGGTACTTCAGGCTCAATTGGTGGATTTATCTCAGGAGGAAAATTCTCACCTTCATTTCATTCAGATGCTGATCTTGATTGAGCTTCTTCTTCTTGGTTAATATCCTCGTGCTTATATTCTACAATTTCTGGATTTTCTTGCTGCCGATAAATAATTACTTCAATTTCATTCCTGGATTTTTAGTCTGCAGCAGTACTTGAATTCTTGACTTCAAATGTTTTCTTCATCGATCGCAGCAAAATTTCATCATCAATGAAATTTTTATCTTCTGCACTTGAAAGGAAGTTGTTCACAAAACTTACATCTCGACTTCTACGAATTATCCTTGTTTTCGGATCCCAGAATCTGTAGGCTTTCAAATCCGTTGAATACCCTACAAAAATACATTTGACTGTTTTTGAATCAAATTTTCCTTTCTTTGTCTTATCAAGCATACCTGCCGTAGAACTAAAAGTTTGGAAGTATTTTACAGTAGGTATTTTCCCAGCACAGAAAAAACTAAGTGTAAACTTTACCCGGATTTCGGGGTGAAGATTACCTGCAACAAAAATTGCAATAGATTTTTCATGTGAGGTTTCTATATGATAATACAAAAATTAGTTTATATTTTTTTCAGCTATGACGCACCACTCCGATCAGTTCAAGAAAAAAATATGTTAATCTAGGGGATGTACAGATTTTTGTGTGGAAAGATGTCTTGCGTCAAAAACATCATCTTGAAAAAAATTCTTAAAAAATGTATACATTTCTTTACCTGTTTTTTTTTGGCCATAACATTCTCTTGAATTTTTTGGTAAATTGTCGTATCGGTCTTCACAACATATATTTTGTTCATAAAAATCGGCCAAGCGGTTTCCGAGAATAACCACTCTTTTATTTTTCTTTCCTATCCATTACTTCCAAAAAAATGCAATTTGAAGGTTAAAATTCTTTGTAGTTTTTTGCTACCTTAGGATGAACATTTGACATAAGTTTTGGACTGCAGTTTGCATTGCACTTTTGATATCTGATATCGTTCTTCAGGACTCCCAGAAATGAACTATATCCTCAAAGCCGTACCCACGTGCAAAAAACATGATTTCATAGATGACGTTTTGTCAAGTTTAGTTTTTTCTCATAAAAAACCTAGCCATAGTTTTAATTGCAGACTGAAACTGGACATTTGAGACTTTCACATTTTTTGTCATATCTCGAGGAAAGAAAAGTCGAAGCCGAATTTTTTATTAATTCAAATTTTTTGTCTTCTAAAAGAAAGTTGGAAATTTTTGTTCAATTGTTTAAAATTTCTCAATGTTTGACGTTGCAGAGGGATAGGGGTTTAACCAACATTATATCTGTGTCTAGTCACAGGGGCGTCTTCCCGCTTTTCACTAGACGTTGGAAAGGGTTTGACCATCATAATTTCTGTGACCAGTCACAGGGATGCCATCACAGTCACAGGGGTCCTCGCTTCTCTCGGGCGACAGGTTCAAACTCGTCAAAGTAGCCTTCTTTACGCCCTCGATACACAATGTACTATTTCAACACAGCAGTTCAACTTTCAAATGATCAGTTAAATCATCCACTGAGTAGATCAATTTGCTATCAAAAACTAAAAAATTTCTAACAAAGAAATAAACTTTCTCCCAAATAATTTATGTGGTTTTAGAATTGAGATGTGAAATGAAAATTGAGAAAAATAATTTTAAAATTAAATTTGAAAGAAATTTTTGTGCTATTTAGAGCAGAAAATTTGATTTAATCCGACTTTATTTTCACATCTTCACCTAAGTGTAATTGGCAGAGCTTTTGCGTCGCAAATGTTTTTCGTGGTATTTAATTATACAAAATAAACTTGAAAAAGTCTACATTTTGCATTAATGTATAATTTAAAAAATTTAACATTTTCTTTTCAAATTAACAAATTTAATTACAGGCAATATGTGTATCATAAATATTATTTCACGTTAAGAAAATCAGATGATTTTGTGAATAAATATTTTTCAGATTGAAATTTCATAAAGTCTAATGTCATCACAGTTTAATTGTATGAGTACGCACATATTCTAAGATTATATTCTCTAGAGTTTTGTAATTTGCCTTATCACAAACAGCAGCAATATATTCGTGGTGAACTTAGCCTATTCATAAACTTTGAAACAAATATTGCCTTCCAGATAATGATAATCTTAATAATTAAATTTAGACGAGTTATCATCACTTCCGAAATCTGATGGAAAAATCCTATGAAATCACGGTAAATCGTATTGTGTCCACTGAAATCCAGCGTATTTTGGTGAAATCGCATTAGATCTAATCGAATCTATTCAAATTCCTTCAAATCATTGGAAATACTTCTAAATTGCTTCACTCTCTTTAAACATATGAAATTTTTTAAATCTAAAGAAACCTCTTATAATTCCGTGAATACTGTTAACATTTTTTTTCAAGACGTGGCTTTATATGAGAGTTTTTAAAAAAGCCATAAATCATTTTTGAGAAAATCGATTATTCCGTGTCATTAAGCCTGTACTATCTCCATGTATTCCCAAATAGAGATACGACACGCTAGCGTAGCATGATAAAGTTGATATACTTTGTATTCCCAAATTTTTGTTAAGAACATTGCCTTCGCGACTGTCTTACTTCCGGGTAGCTCAAAATTGCTCTATTGTCGTCCATTTATTTAAGATATTTTCACATATATATTTTTAAGTCATTCAAATAATTATCTTTTATTTTCTTTTTCACAATTGCTCATTTATAAATCAACAAACAATGGAAATCTATTTGAAAAACTAAAAATTATTTATGCTGAAAATTAAATTTGGAATAAAAATATTTATAATGAACGCCTATTATTTACCATGCATAGAAAAACGAATGCCCTTTCTTTGTCGACACATTCTAATGGCATTCTGCGTACAATAAAAAATGTTATCGGAGGTCAAAATTTTTTTCCGACGCTTGCGAAAAATTGTGTTTTTCTTCTGTATACCATTGCCCACTATAATCAAGGTATATTCATCTTACGTCAAAAGAGGTGCTGAACATGAATGTGTTGTTAATCCTTTATTTCCGGACGATTTTCAATTTTCTTCGGATACGTACATACAGACCAAACATCTTTGTAAAACTTGTTTTTTCTGACTCAGGGGGTCTCAAAACGTGAAGATTTGATGAAAACCGACAAAGTCCAATTTTACATGAAAATGATACCTTCTCATTATAGGATGAGAATGTAAAAAAAAATTGTTTGAAAAAACATTGGTTATTGTTGGATCGAGAACTAGGTTGGCTACAATTACAAAAATTAGAAAAATGTATCGTTTTCTTTCTTTAAACAACATAGTAAAATGTCGACTTAGTCCCAGGAGGGAGTCGTCTTAGCTCCACTATTATTTGTTTGACATATTCTCCATCATTGCACTTTTTTGTAATAATTGATAAATAAAACTTCAAAATCAAAAACAATATTTTGTAGGCAAAAAAATTTTCGATAAGTATAAAATCTTTGCCTTGTACACGGAGAAAAAAATCGCACTGGTATAGTAGGCTGAGCTCTTAATATTACAGCAAGGAACTTCATGTGCGAAATTGTTATGAATTTCTACCAATATTGGCATCAGGTTAGACATTTTTAGCATTAAATGTCCTGTACCATAAAAGAATCAAGCGCATGCCGTTATTGCTGGAGTGACATGCCCATCCTCTTAGAGTATGAGTACTCTTGCAAAAGCGATCTTAGGACAGGCCTACCGGCGTTTGTTGTGAAGCTAGGTTCGTAAGCAGGCGCGGCCTAATATCTCTTTCGCAAGAGTACTCATACTCTAATATGGTGAGTTCTTTACAAATATAACAACGCGAAGTTCGAGCTATTTTCGCAAGGGATAACGGCTTTACAAGCATGAAGCTTTGTACTTTTTCAGGATAAAGGAATTCCTGCTTAAAATTAATGAATTTTGCGACAAAAGCATGACTAGTGTTCTTACTATTATAGGCATATTTTTTCTGCATGTAGTAGGTGTTTTTAAATATAGGCATATACTTAAAATACAATAATGATGATTATGCAAGAAAAATTGCACAAACAATTGAAACAAGATATATCCCAGTTTATGGTCGTTTATTTCAAACGTCAAAGAAAATAAGAGATTGCAGTCTTCAATGACAATCAAATTTTTTATTGATATCTTGCATTACACTCTAAACTAAGCTGTAGTTACATAATTTCACATTCACAAAATTTGACTCTGAACATATATATGAACGGATGGGTCGGTGTCCAATGTCAAATACCTGATTTAAACATAAAATGAGACACATGTACAGCTGGCGTAAAGGAAATAACCACAGTATAACTGACTTCGTTATTGCAGATGAAAGACTAAGAGATCTAGTTGAAGATACAAGAGTCATGAGGGAGGCCGAATGCAATACTGATCATTACCATTTAGTCTCCAAAATAAATTTAGGGCGGGGATAGAGAAAAAGAGAACAAAAAAACGAAACAAACGCGAATAAAGATAGAAAATTTACAGAAACTGGAAGTGCGAATAGAGTTTCAAAATTGGTTAAACGAACGCATAGATAGGGCAACTTGGGAAACGCTTATAAGCAATAAAGATGTAGAGGGCGCGTATACTTTGTTACGGGATATCATTGTTAAAACTGCAATGGGAGTATGTGGTACGGCAGTGGTAGGAAGAATGTCTGGTGATGCGTGGTGGAATGATGAAATTCATGCAGCCCAGAAAGAAAAGAAAAAAACGCACAAGAAAACATTAAACATGTCAGGTCTTAGCGATGACGAGAGAAACAGACTTGACAATGATTACAAAGACAAAAAGAGGAAAGTTAAACGACTAGTCAAGGAGAGTAAAGATAAAATTAGAACAGAAGAAGAGAAGAAAATACAAAACGGCTTTGAAGGAATCATGAAATTATTATCTAAACTGATGAGGGAAAGTAAAAGTACAGAGTTTGTCAGCATGAGAAACAGCAAAGGTGAAATGCTATATGATTTAGACGGGATAGTTGCCGCTTTGAGAGAGCTTTTAAAGAACTATTAGGAGTTGAAGATATAGAGCAATAGAACTGCGACATAGAACATAATGCATTAGAAAATCCAATCGAAAAAGTCTGTGTCACTGAGGTTAGAGGTATAATTAAGAACTTAAAAAACGGCAAGGCTGCCGGTGTAGACAATATTAGCGCTGAAATACTTAAAGACGATTGCGAGTACATACCTAACTGGTTATGCGAATTGATAAATTATCGAGATGGGAGAAGTCCCAGACGATTGGAGAAAAGCGATTATCGTACCAATATACAAAAGAAAGGGAGATAAAAGCAACTGTAGTAATTACAGAGGTATCAGCTTACTTAATATCGTAAGTAAAATATACTCAAAAATACGTATTCGTAGGGTAATGAAAATAACAGAAGAAAAGATATGGGAAGTTCAAAGTGGATTTATGCCAGGAAGATCATGTACAGATCAAATATTTTGCTTAAGGCAGATTACAGAAAAAAGTTTAAGAGTAGGAAAGAAAGTTTTCTGTGCATTTGTTGACCTGGAAAAAGCATTTGATAAGGTAAATAGAAGTAAACTTTGGGAAGTCCTTCAGGAGTAAGGAGTCAATGGATGGCATATGCAAGCAATAAAAACAATATATACAGGTAGTAAACCGCGTGTAAGGGTAAATGGGAAACTGAGTGTCTGTTTCGATATTATGCAAGGCGTGAAATAAGGATGCGTTATGTCCTAATGGCTATTCATCATATTTATGGATAAGTGTCTAGGAACGGCCCTCTCCGACGAAGGTGTAGATCTCGAAACAGTGAAGGTACGTGGGTTAGCTTTCGCATATGAAAATATTGTTATGGCAGAATCAATCGAGGGCTTACAAAGAATGTTGAATAAACTTAATACAAGTATGAAGAACATGGGCCTCAAAATTAACGTAAATAAAACAAAAATCATGATGTTTGAAGGAAAATCTGAGAAAACAATGTGCAAAATTGTCATAAATGATGAGAGCTTAGAACATGTTGACAAGCACGTATATCTGGGTAGCCTATTCACTAGTGACGGAAAAATATATGAGAAGTTAGATAGGCGCATAAATAAGGGTAAGCAGGTTATCGGTAGAGCAGGGTCCATCTTCACAAATAAAAATATATCGAAAACAGCTAAAATGGCCATACATAATTATATATTCGTACCAAACGTTACGAACTGGATAACAGAAGTAAAGAATAATACACCGTGTAGAAAAGTATATTAGCGCGTATAATCTATAATATTCTTCTAATATATGAAGATGTTACCAAATATAATCTCTAGATTTTAAATTCTTATAATCTTCAGGCATTAATTTGTAACATCTCAGATTTTAAATTATCCAGGCGTCTGTGTAGTCTCAGATGGTACGTCGCATCGTGGCGCGTGTCGTATGCATCCGCTCGAATTGTAACAAGCGATAATTAAGTTTTAAAATGATTATTAGCGCCAAGTCACACGTGATTCAGATTTAGAAAATGGGTAAGTTTATATTTCTTTTCATTACACATCACTGCCACTTGTAAAAGTACAGAAACTTAGCCTCCTTTACTCTCGTTTTTGTAGTCTTATGACAGCCACTTTCCTGCTGATTGTGTGTTTCAAAAATTGAAATTTGATTCCAGTTCCACTTCCGAGATCGTCTATCAAAATTTTGTATAGGTTTGTAAATACGTTTCCAAAAATTATTACATATATTTGAGGTTATCTAATGGACCAGGATTCTAATATGGATATTAGATTTTAAAATCTTGGATTATAGATTTTATTATCTCAGATTATAAAGTTTCATAATCCAAGATATTATCCTGTAATATCTATTTCTGAATATCTACAGATTGTAGTTCTAATAATCTGGATCGCTGTCTCATAGATAATAGTCCAAGATTATATCCGGTAACATATTTTTTATTACCGGGTATAATCCATTTTTCTCAGTGATACTATACGGTAGCGAGACATGGACCTGCCAAGAAAAGGACAGGAATAAAATTAACGCGATTGGCATGACACCTCTGCGCATAATATGCGGGAAAACACTAATGGACAAAGTCCGAAATGAGATAATCACGCTTACCCCGAAAGGGAAATTGCTTAATGGTATAATAATAATATTTGTAAGAAGAAAAATTAACTTTACAATGTATTGTATTCATATTATTATGAAATCTTTTTATTTCTTAAAGTGTTTCATGTAATGAAAATACAATCAATTATATGTGTAAAATTATCACTGTAAAAACAGAGTAATATTTCAGAGGTAGTTTCAGGTATTACGCAGAAAAAACAGTCCCGAGTTGTACTAACATGAGGCCACAGATTAGAATCCAGATTTATTTGTTTTACATCGAAAATAAAAGCATGAAGTTATTCTATTCAAAAACAGGACACGAAAGAAATGATAACGTAAGAAAGATATCTCCAGTTTTTATAGTGATGAGTTGCTGGCTTTAAATATTTATTACAGCCTGTTATTTAATGCAAACAAGGAACTCAAAAACGTTTAGTAAAATTCACCCAAAAAATATGAAAGCTTCGGGTAAATGATTTAAAATGCTCTTAAGTTGAAGTCATTTTATTATAAATTAATCAATTTTGAATGATTGAATTTATGACCAGAATTTGAGGTTTTATGATTTTTCTTACTATAATAAAATTCCACTTACTATTTACTCAATAAACTCATTCGAATTGAAAGTATACTTATGGTAAATCAGAATAATTGATAACTGCGATGATCAATATCATTTGAAAAAGAATATATAAGTTAAGGGTGTAAACGAATGCCACCTAGAGATACTATTTTAAAATTCTTTGAGATTCGTTGATCTGTGCCTAAGGGAGTTTCGTCAATTTCTTGTTGGTTCAATTCAACAACCGCGCCACTGTGCATGTTTATTTTCACCCGTGCTTTACGGTTATTGACATCATATATTCCACGAAGAATTGTATTATTGTGGTGCAATATTGCAAAGACGTAACCAGTCAATGTTGCTAAAACATTTTGCTCTTCGGTTGGCATGGGCGCAGCTTTATTTTTTCCTATTTTCAATTGAACTGGTGCATCCGGGGGAAAAGCGTAACAGCGAATTACGAATAGCTGATGCGGATTGATGCAAGGAATAAGCCGAATACGTTTGATTTTGAATCCAAGTAAGGTAGAACAGAGCGAAGAAGCATGTCTGCGTGGAGGAGACCTCTGCCTGGTCCGAACAGCAGTCTCGGCAAGGGAAGACCTGGCAGGAGAATCATGTCTTTCAGGACAATTAGAAGGTCCAGAACGAGAAGCATAAATGATAGGGGCACCGTTAGGTAAACAGTCGAACTCTGAACTGAACTCTGCAACAGGAAACAGAGAATTCGATGTTTCCTAGAGTATAAAATTAGATGTTGGTATTGACTGTCTGCAATTCCTGAATTCAAATTCAAAATTAACTGACAGCACCTGAAGTGTCGCATGCAGAACATGCAGTTATATATTTTGTATGCCCACTTTGAAACACATCCATTTTGCAAATTCAAACGCTGGTCTTATTTTGACTAATTTGACCATACAGTTATCGAGCTTCAAAATAATTTGACGGGTTTTAACCTCTTTTCTATAATATGAACACAAAAGTTATTATAAACTGACAAGTATTAGTGACATGAGTTAAATTTACTCATTGGACTACATGCAGGAAAAGGATCCGTAAAATTTACAACTCGATCAGTACAAAAGGTTGGAAAGTTATTTATGCAATAAATTACTGCAGGTTTAAATAATCAGTGTATATTTATTGAACCAAAATTGCAGAGGAAAATTTAATGTGCTTGTTCCAAATGACGCAATCAAATGGACAGTGCTCGCTAACTAACTTGCATTACACAGGACTGGGAGGGACATAATGCGTATGGAAAAATCCGAGTTCAGTAGCTTTTATCATACACATTTTGGATTTCCTCGGGATGAATTCAAATTAAATTCTTCCTTATTTCTAACAAACACAAATAAAGTTCGGAAGAAAATAGCAATTTTGATAGAATATCAATTAAATCGCACAAATTGAGGTTTGCGTATAGGTTGAAAAAAGTTACTTAAGATCATAGATATATCGTATTTACCAATAGAATTGAGGATAGCCGCCAGGGATATGACGACAGTATAAGAAATCCTCATCTTTTTTAAGCACGGGAATAATTTAATTCAATATTGATGAATAATTTCATTGATACTGTAACTTAAGAATATTCTGGTGCTGTCTTAAATATAATGAATCTTATAGTCCTTATCACAAAGATTGTTAGAATTCGTCTTGTCATCTTGAGATATTTACATTTCATTATAGCTATTTTCAAGAACAAAGTTTGGCTAATAAATTCGTTAAAATCTGATCTCACAATTATATAATGAAAAATTTTCTAAGATTTCAGATTCTAAGATTTTCTGTGAGCTTTCCAAATATGATTTCAGAAACAATTTTGTTAACAAATAATTATATTGTTATTAATATTATTTTGTCAAAAAATGCTAAATGACAACGCTTTTACCCCACATACTACTATTCAATAGCATAACTCTTTACCCAAGTTTGACTAAGATCGCAAAACTTATGTTTTTCGAGTAAGTACAGTTTAGAAATAAAAATCCTCATCCTGTGCGGTAGCAAATTGTCGCCAAGTCCAATAGAAAGAACTGCGAATCGAGAAAGAATTGAGCGGAATAATGTCAAAAATGTGAAATTTCTACTTTGGAGAACTATGAAAAATATAAATTTTTCACCTTTGACAAAGGACACAGACTAAAATGTCAAACCGATTATGACAAGATTTTAACTAGACGTGTACGGTATTGTTTTCTAGTGCTATTTATCAGCATTTTATGGGTACCTCTATTATTAAAAAAAATTTCAAGGATTTCAAAAGAGATGAGTTGCTCTTAGATTGTTTTCACATCTATAGAAAATTCGATTTTGCCGATCAGAATCAAACCTTACATGGGCTTGGTGCGCGGTAATATTCTTCAGTGCCATTTTTTTCAGGATTTTGCAATGGCTTTAATCGCGCTTGAATTTTGATTTAACCCAAATTTAAGTGTACAGTAATATTTTCTAGTGTTCTGTTTCAAGAAATTATGAAGTTATCATTAGATTGACAATTCTATAGATATTATTATATTAAATTGAATCAACAAATGTCAGTGTTTATTTGTGCCAAAAAACTTCTAGCTATTCATATATCAAAATTTGATTTTTTAATTGTTTTACTCAAATTTCACTTGGCCGAAATTAATTTCGAAACTTCATTCAAGTGTACATAGCCCAGTTTCTGTTTCGCAGACGTTTTGTGTGTGAACTGGTTATACAGCATAGATTCTACATTCTGTCTTACAGGTTGAAAACTTTCTCAACTCAATTTCACTTGGAACCACATTTTTGTTCGCAGTTTTTTTAATTTCTAGTACATTTTACAGTAATTATCATGGAAAAGCGTTTGAGATTGCTTATTCATAATTAGTTATGGTTAATTAAAATAAAAAGAACTTTTTTCTGAATAAATTCGGCAAGTCTTTTTGACAAAATTGTTTGAATTTGTAAAATATTGAGATTTTTCTATATAAGTGTATTTATTGTCGCCACTTCCGATTCGCCATCTTGAGTTTCATGAATTTGACATCAGAATCACAATCAGTGATCCCAAAAATCCCTTACAGGTATATTTGTGCTATTTGAATAAAAAAAATCTGCCCGCTTCGCGGGCACATTCTCATCGCGCGCTTGGCGCGCGGCTCGCTTCGCTCGCAAGTTTGAGCGCGCCTAGGGCGCGCGACTGTTGGATCTCGCGCTTCGCGCTCGATCATATATTTATCTCGCGCTTCGCGCTCGATTATATATTCACCTCGCGCTACGCGCTCGGACGTATTTAAATCGCGCTTTACGCTCGGTTTCGCTAGATTTTTGAACTTCATGTTCGACTTTGATAGAAAGAAGAAGTTTATTTGCAAATATTATAAAATTATCAAAACCTCTACATGTGAAGTGATTATTAAATTTATTTTTATTTTAGAATGAAATGGAACTTTATTTACTCGAGGTTCTATCGACCTTAAGGAACACATTCTCATCCAGACACTCGCGCTTCGCGCTCGATATGTGATTTGGAAATCATTTGAACCTTGCGTTCCACGCTCGCTTCTGTGCACCGTATGATAGAAATGAAAAAGTCACGAATAAAATAAAAACTGCGCATCATATCAAAAAGTGAATAATGAAAAATTTGGAGATCATTTTTGGGTGCATAATTTTTTTCCATTTATCTTTGGTCGTATCTTGCATAGTTTGACAGCAAAATGAAATTATTGATTTTTAATTATTTTTTTGTGTGATCAAAATTTGGATTTTGGATTTTTCAAAAAATTCTAAAAATTGTTGAGAAAATATTGTAGGGTGTTCAAAAAGAAACATTTTCCTCCTCTTGACTTTTTTCCATATCGTGCGTTTTTCGGCATAAAATGTTCATTTACGTTTGTTTTTTGTAATTTTGAAAATGCTATAACTCCGGTAATTTTATTTTTATCCGAAAAAGTCATGAGGATAAATTGTTCGAGTTTTGGAGTACTATGAATAGCCGTACATAGAATTTTTGAATTTTGAAAAAAAATGGTCTCAAAAATTTTCAAATGTGCTCACTTCTTGAATTTTTATCCAAAATAGTTGGTTAACGAACTTGTTCTTTCTTTTTAGGCCCTAAAAAAGTGTGTCAAAGCACAACCCAATCTGATTATTTTTTCGAAAGTTATCGTGCCTACAGACAGACAGACAGCCAGACAGACAGACAGACAGACTACAGACAGACACCTTGCTAAAAACCTTTTTTTCTAGCTCAGGGGGTCTCAAAACGTGGAGATTTGATGAAAACCGACCAAGTCCAATTTTACATAAAACCAATACCTTCTCATTAGAATGAGAATGTAAGAAACGCTAATCTATTCCAAATTGTCGCCATTTTGGATCCGCCATTTTGAATTTTGCAATTCTGACATCAGAATTATAATCAGTGACCCTAAAACCCGATGAGTAACCATTGTTGACATGAATTAGTTCCAGGGAATAAGGTGCCCCTTAAAGGGTTAGGATAATTATTTTCTTCGGGACACCCGAACTCGCAAAAATGTTCTATTTTAGTTTAACATTATTTCAAAATGAAATTACTGGCGCGGAGGAATGTTGTTTACGATTACCTTACTAAAATTCCTCGACGTGGCACGAAGAGAAGTCATGGCAGGTGGAGAATTTACCATAGAATGATGACTGTCAGGGGAATTAGAAGATCCAGAACGAGGAATATAATGGAAAGAGTCACTATTAGGTTCACATTCAGATTTTGAACTCAACTCTGCAACAAGAAATATGTTGGTATTGACTATGTGCAATTCCTAAATGGGAATTTAGAAATAACTGACAGCGCGCGAGGCAGCGACTGAGCTTGTCGATATGAGTGCTATTCGATATTTTGACACTGGAGAAACCTATACATCCACGGGCGTGCCTTAGAGCCGCATTCATGACATAACATTAGTGAATGAGTCTCTCCAAAGCAGATACTAGCGTCTCCTTGATAGATTTGATCTTCCAATCAGTCAGAATTGGACAAGGTATCTGCGACTAACATCCTTGCCATCCCAGTTATACTTCACTTGTTCGGGGTAGTTTCATAGGTGGAGCATCAGCTTACAGCCTTTGATAACGCCACGTGTAATATCATGCATGTGCTGAAGAGCCTGCATATCAATTCGTCTGTTCCGCGATTATAAATCCAGCGCCATCAAGGCGGGTGCATATTTCTGAATCGTCAATGCCTTCGCAACCGAATTTTTGTTGGCTACAGCCTGCATCGTTGCAAATGTAGAAGATCTTCTCTTAAAAATGGTCAGGAAATACGAGATGAGTGGAGTTTCCACCAGATTGTACAAGATCAGCCCTCGTTGAAGGAGCAAACGTTTGTTTTTCGCAGATCGTCAGGACTTAATTAATGCACAGAGAGTCTTATTTTCGCATGCCAGAAGGTGTCATTGTCATCTTGGTATACCGTGACCGCATTTTACGTAAAGAAGTACACTGTTAAAAATGTTTGGAATTCTCTAACACTTTTACAATACAAGCGTAAGGTAAAATTGCAAACACGGTATTGGAATGACGAAATTACAATACATGTATCGTAAATGCTGTAAATCCTGAAGTCACCGTCGAGCATTGCAATATATGTGTTGTAGCGTTTATAAGTCGAAAATTGTGCACAAGGAATTCACGGAATTAATGGAATTCAAGGAATTCACGGAATTCGTGGAATTCACGGAATACACGGAATTGATGAAATTTGAGGAATTCACGAAATCTATGGAATTCACGGAATTTATAGAATTCATGAAATTCACGGAATTCATGAAATTCACAGAATTCGTGGAATTCACGAAATTCCTGAAATTTGAGGAATTCGTGAAATTGACGGAATTCACGGAATTCATGGAGTTTGCGGAATTCGCGGAATACATGGAGTTCATGGAATTTATGGAATTCACGGAATACAGGGAATTCACGGAATTCGTGGAATTCAACGAATTTACGGAATCCATGAAATTTGAGGAATTCACGAAATTTATAGAATTCACGGAATTCACGATATTCATGAAATTCACGGAATTCATGGAATTCAAGGAATTCATGGATTTCACGGACTTCACGGAATTCGTGGAATTCTTGGAATTCACGGAATTGATGGAGATCACGGAATTCTTGGAATTCATAGAACTCACAGAATTAATGGTATTCGCGGAATTCATGGAACTCACGGAATTAATAGAATTCATGGAATTCATGAAATTCAGTAAATTCTCGGAATTGACTGTATTCGTGGAATTCGCGGAATTAATTCAATTCAAGAAATTCATGAAATTCGTGACATACAAGTAATTCACGGAATTCAAAGAGTTTATTGAATTCACCAGATTCACTGAAAAAAACGAAATTCATGGAATTCGCGGAGTTCACGTTACATGAATTCCTTGATTTCCGTGAATTTATTGAATTCCATAAATTCATTAAATTCCGTAAATTCCTTGAAATTTGTGAACTCAATGAATACCACGCATTCCACGATTTTTTTAAATTTCATTCGTTCCGTGAATTCATTCAATTCCATGAATTCTATGAATTCTTAAAATTCCGTGAATTTCGTAAATTCCTTGAATTTCGTGAATTCCTTGAATTCCACGAATACCATGAATACCACGAATTTTTTGGATTCCGTCAATTCCTCGAATTCCATCAATTCCTTGCATTCCATGAATTCCATGAATTCCATGAATTCCACGAATTCCATGAATTCCATGAATTCCATGAATTCCATGAATTCCATGAATTCCGTGAATTTCATGAATTCCGTGAATTCCATTACTTCCGTGAATCCCATGAATTCCTTTAATTCCATGAAATTCTTGAATTCCTTCAATTCTATGAATTTCATGAATTTTGTGAATACCGTGAATTCCGTGAAATCCTTTAATTCCGTGAATTGTGTGAATTCCGTGAATTTCATGAATTCCGTGAATTTAATTAATTTCGTGAATCCCAAAAAATCCTCTAATTCTATGAAATCCTTGACTTCCTCCAATTCTATGAATTTTGTGAATTCCGTGAATTCCGTGAAATCCTTGAATTCTATGAATTGCACTAATTCTGTGAATTCCATTAATTCCGTGAAATCCTTAAATTCTGTGAATTCCTTGAATTTCATGAATTCTGTGAATTTCATGACAAGTGAAAAATTCCATTTTCTTGACATTTCAGTGATGTATTGTTCAAAAGAATGTTTTTAGGTCAAAGTGTTATATACAAAAAATGTTGTTTATGAAAAAATTAAAATGTTTTTTTCACGTTAATTTTTTCTCTGGAACAAGCAGTTTAGCTAGAAAAGTGGAAAAGGTCATTTTATTGACATTTGAGTGGCCTATTGGCCAAAAAAAGGTTTTTAGGCAAAAGCGTGATAAACAAAAAATGTTGTTTAGAAGAAAGTAAAATGTTTTTGTCACATTCATTTTTTCACTTGAACCCTCAGTTGAGCTTGAAAAGTGGAAATGTAAAAAAAAGAAATTTTGTATCTGCAATCGCCTTGAGCGGGATCTAAGATACTTTTTTTAGAAAATAAGAAATGCGAGAGAATTTTTTTTAAATTCAAAGAAAAATCTTATATATATATATATATATATATATATATATATATATAATTTAAATAAAATATCAATAATTTATGAAACTTAAATTACTTAAGTATCGTATCTGAGCTAATTTAATAATGGCCTTTGAAACGTTTTTGAATAAACTTCGTGAAATTGTAGTTCTCAACGTCTCGATCAAAATTGTTATTGGGCACAAAGTCCAAAAATGGACAGTTTCCGAGTTACAGAGGGTTAAACATGCAACCATTTCAACAAACATTCGCAAATATCTTGAAAACTCCAGGTCTGAGAAAAAAATGTTCCTTATTAAAGTTATTGAGCTCTGACGAGGAAATGCGAAGGAAGGCATGACGATAAAACACAAGTCATTTTTCAAGGTCATTCAATTTGAACTTATCATTTATTGCTAATATTCAGCTAATAAAGAATATATATGAAAAAGAAATCAATATAGAGCCCATGAAGGCAAGACATTAGCATGAATTAGTCAATATCAAGCTGACGAAGGCATGACATAAGAAGGATGTTGTCAATATCTAGCTAATTAAGGCAATTAAGCAATAAGACAAGAGCAGAGCTTAGTCAATATACAGATAATGCAGACGCTTTTTTTGCTGAGTACATATTCACGAATCTGCGGGGCAGTTTGCAACATCGTGGTCATGTCTTGCCATTACATCATGAATATCGACTAAGTTCTTAACATGTCTTGCCTTAATTGGCTAAATATTGACCGAATCTGATTAGCCGGATCTGATTGATTAGCCGGATATTGTCTAATTCTATAGTTCATTTCTTGCGTTCATCCTTCCTGGTTATATCTTGCCTTCATTGGCTAGATAATGACTAAATCTCGCTCATGTCTTGCCTCCATTGACCAGATATTGACTACATTTAGGTCATATTTTGCGTTCATTTTATTGTATATTGAATATGTCCTGCACATATCTTGCCTTCATTGGCTCGATATTCACAACATTTTTGTCATATCTTGCGTTTATTTTACTGGATATTGACTACTTCCTGCACAGATCTTGCCTTCATTGGCTAGATATTGACAACATATTGTTCATATCTTGTCTTTAGTTGCTGGATATTAACTGACTCTTGCTCATGATATGCCTTTATCATCTGGATATAGACTAAATCTTGCTCATGTCTTGCCTTTATTTTCTGGATATTGACTAAGTCCGGCTTGTGTTTTGCCTGCTTTGTCTGTATATTGACTAAGCTCTGCTCCTCTCTTGCCTTAATTGGCTTAACTCGATAATATCCTGGTCATGTCTTGCCTTTATTGGCTGGATATTGTTTAAGTCCTGCACATATATTGCCTTAATTGGCTACATATATGAGATATGATACACGGACCTTGAGCATGCGTTCCGAGGAGGATAAGTTTGGTTGGATATCACAGGAAAAAGTTTTGAGTTCCTGGACATTGGAAATGAAAATAACGAATTGCTTTTTTTTAAATTTTCATTGTTTACTGTCATTATTATAATTATATGTATTTTTATTAGTGATGCATATCGATCATTTTGAAATTTTTCAAAAATCTCGTCAGATTAAATTGAAACCTTGGACACCATACTCATCACATCGAGACGAAAGATCACTCAGTCGAGATGATCGTATCGTCTCGATCGACTTTTTTTATTGTAAATTCTTGATCTCCATTACATTTCAGTTCCATCTGACTATTTTTTAAGCAAATCTCGATTTGGTCCAAAAATGATCGATATGCATCACTAATTTTTATCCTTTTTGTACATAAAAATAAGGAAAAAGTACTCACAGGGAAACAGAAAAGTGTGAACTCTTATATTTATAGGTCACTAGACCAGTCTAAATATAGGAACAAAAACCCTGCCATACATAGATACTCATTATTCAGTTATTATATCGCATTTTATCAAACAATTTCATATATACCCCTTCTGACTTTTTGTGAGTGCACAAGGAATAACTGTGTACATCTTTCCCCTATAAAAAGCCATGTCATTATAGAAGTCTCCTACCGTCTGCAGCCGGACTTAAATAAAAAGGACACGCATTTGCTTTGACATTTGGCCGAAGGAGAAGAAAACTGCAGAAAACTTTCCCCAAGCGCAGCCAGTTACCGACGATAATATACTATTATTGACCCGTTGTCTATAGGAACATTAAATATTTAAAATAAGAATAACCACTCCCAGACAATAACATGTTCGAACTATATTACAATGTTCACAAATACAAATTTTGAGATCGATTAAGGTGGACTTTTTCAGACTCCATCTTGTTGTTGTGGTAATTTGAGATATTGCCACAAATTCGATATTATTATTTATGAATATTTCTTTTCATGTCAGCCTTCATCGATCTTCCTATGTACGTTCAACTTTCCTCCACTTTCTTCTCCTATCACCGTTTATTTGATACTTTATAATGAAATCTTTTGGGATGGGCGTTGAACTTTTTATTCTTCTTCTTTATTTTCCTTTCAAACTTAAAATCATACACACAGAAAAAAAACCGCCTAAGTCTACTTGCGTCGTTTTTCCTCAGATTTTACCTAGTGTTGTCCCTCGGGGTTTCCCTCGTGTTTTCCCTCTTTTTCTTCGTTATGTTTTCCCTCAGGTTCTCCTTGAGCTTTCCCTCAGTACCCAAGCATGTCTTGGCTTGACTCACATACGAATCCAGCAAAGTGCGTGAAGATTTTAGGAATTTTTCAGTGCACTCTACTGCAGCCTGTAAACAAATAAAATAACAATGATATTTATGTTAAACTTTCATATTTTATAACCTAACTTAAGGGCGTGCAAAACAAATTTGAAGCTTTGAATACAGTTGAACCGGCTTTTTTCTAATCGTTTCGAATTCAAGCTGACTCGACCTTTCCACCTACTCGAAAGTTTCGAAAACCCGAACTGCTTTGAGTTTTCGAAAGTTACGAACTACTCGAATGTTTCGAACTACTCGCAAGTTCAAAATTTTCACCTCTGAAGAAGTAATATTGGGAGGGGGAGGGGGTCGGATTGCTAAATACAACTTTGGGGTAAAAATTAAAGTATTCGACATTTTTTCTAGAAAATCTGTTGATAACTCGCAATGTTTGAGTTTCTTAAAACCGTTCAAATAGATTAAAACTGTTGCAGTAATTGAAAACTAGTCATCCTTTCGAAATGATCGAACCCGAATTTGAGTCGACGAGGCTCGAACCGATCGAATTCATTCCGACTAGATTTGCTTCAACTTCTAGTTTTGAGCTTTCTGCATACCCCTACTGACCCTATTATAGGATTTCTTCCTTTTAATATAATTATTGTATACGAGTTGATGCCCAAAAGTACTGTTTTAGTAGATTGAAGGTTATTGTATCTTTCTTTGAAAACCTGATTCCGTTAAAAAACGAGGGACGGGAGTAGGAAAAATCTTACGCGAGATTTATGAGGAAGATAAATTATGATGTTAATGTTTTTGTCTACTGGTCTAAAATTAAAAAACATTAACATCATAATTATTACGTATTACGCTGGTCAAGGAACTTATCATCGAAAATATTATTTATGAGGGAGAGTTCACAAAATGCCTAGGAATGCTAGTATGTAGGGGGCATGGGATTCAAAATGAACAAAATAATTCCTATGTAATACTTTCGATATTTTGTTTTCATTTTGAGGCACATTAAATTCATCATAATCGAGCCTTGAATGTTTCAAAAAATTTGGTAACGTCCCATATTTTAGTAATCTGGCATATTTAATGTAAAACTTATTATCTAATTGTTTTCGTTTTACATTGAATAAATGCTTAATATGTATTTGGAATTTATATTTTCTATTTACCTTAAGGACCACCATTTTAAGCCCAGCACTTCGGGAACGTTTCTGGTATTGTGCAACTGAATTCACAACAAAATCTGTGATCTGTTTATTAAAATTGTTCTTGCAAGCAGCAGTATCTTTTTTCTGCTTTGAACCTTTAAGTGCAACCTGTCAATGAAAGATAAATATGAAAAATAGTTAATTTTTAAATGCTTGAAACTTCATAATTATTTTCAAGAAAGTATAAATGAATTTTTAATGTATTGGGAAATGTTTTTTTACCAGGTGAATAATAAATTATTTCTATCCCAAATTTTTTCGATCTGCTGGTACAGATTTCTTTCTAAACATGATAAAATCGACCTCGGTTTGGATCATGAGCGACCTTTTGTTAACGAGCGCATTAACCGTCTCAAACATCGTGTCTTCAATAAGTATTTCCTCTTTTTTCATAGTCAGCATTTTGGGTAAATGTACATTATGCACATTACAATAAATTTGTTGAAAAAACATTAATCACGGAATTTTTACATTAATGTTTTACTACAGCTTAGAAATTATATACCGGCCGCGTGGCCTTTCCTCTTTTCTGAAATTATTGAAAAAAATTACAATTATTTTCACCAACTGACCTGGAATCCGGTCTGCTTTGATGTCACGAGGGTATATACATCATCACTTGTTTGGTCTTCTATGTCAAAAATTTGCACATCCTTCGTTAATGCTCGGACTAGCTGTAAAGTTAAAAAACAATGATGGAGGAGATGTACAGAGACTCGGAATAGGTCATATTATGAGACAATTGATAACTGCAGAATAGCTGATGGATAATATTATAATTCAAATAGGCTTGTATGCACCACCGAAATGACCGATTGGTCACCGAAAAATTATAAATGTATTTAAAAAGGCGCCAGATATTAATGTATTCACCCTTACGAAAGTAATAACCCAGGATTAATTTTAATTTTTGATAATTCTATGAAATTTGGTCAGAACCCTATGTTTGAACTAAGTTTCAAATGTAGTGAAATACACCAGTACTTAAAAACTATTTAATCGCATAGAATTTCGGAAATTGGATGCACTTCCGTGTGGGTGGTAGCAGTTTGTGAGATAGTCTCTGTATCGCCAATTATAATTAGCATAACAAGCCTGTGGTTATATGGTTCCAAAGTATTTTAAGTTCGCTCATATGCACTTTCTTAACATTCATGAAAACTTTCAATTAGGTGAAGCAGAAGGAGGTAACTGTTTATGATACTCATGACCTACGATAAATTGAATTTATAATCTCAAGTTTGCAAATAGACGTTAGACTCAACTAGAAATATTCGCCAGTAATTAAAAAATTATAATAAATTTAAATTTAAAATTTAGAATTCAAAATTTAGAATTTAAAATTTAGGATTTAAAATTTTTCGGGTTTCAATCGTGTGCGAAACTGTGAATGTTGCCGACGTTTCGTGAACATTGCAGTTCACTTCTACAGGGCTGACCTGAAACTGAAGTTTCAGGTTATGTTGTTGTTATATATGTTTTCTCTACGATGCCTGTGATTGGCCAGAGCGCCCCATGGTGGGGACTGGTTGAACTTGATTGACCAATCAAGTCTTTTTTAAAAACCCCGTGAGGACGGAAAGCCAAATCGGATTCGTATTATATCCATTATCCCTATTTATGTTATTAGGGTGTTTCAAGATTTCGATTGCTTCTCGATGTTTCCTTGGAAATTTATTGTACGCTTTTGCGATGACGGTTGTTTTGTCAAATAAAATACTATGTCCTGTTTCGATATGATGCTCAGCTACTGCTGATTGCGTGAAATGTTTTAGCCTGACTTTACTCTCATGTTCCTTCCACGTTGACTTACCGCCCTCCCGGTTTCTCCAATATAGACTTTGCCACGAGAAGAAGGGATTTTATATACTCCCGCATGACAGAAAGGTTCCTTTTTATTTTTAGGGTTGTTTAGAAGTTGTCCTATTTTTGCAGGTGGCTTAAATATCGTTTGGATATTGTGTTTTTTTTAAATTCTTCCTATTTGTTCTGTGATACCTTGAATGTAGGATAGGATTGTGGTCGTTTCTCTCTCTCTCTCTCTTTCTTTAGTAGGTTGTTTTTACTTGTTTTCTTGAGTGTATTTTCTCATTGCTCTATTAGTTTGTTTGTTTGTGTAATCGTTTTGTATCAGGATTTGTTTAACATTTTGTCATTCCTTTTGTAAGTTATTTTTGTCTGTTATGGAGATAGCTCTGTGTACGAGGGAATTGATAACCGATTGCTTTTGAGATGGGTGGTGGTTGGAGGAGGCATGCAGGTATCTGTTTGTGTGCGTGGTTTTTCTGTAAGCTTCATGTCCTACTGTGTTATCGGATCTTTTATAAACTAGTACGTCCAAGAAAGGTAATTTCCCGTTTTGTTCAATTTCCATAGTGAACTTGATATTAGGGTGTATTTGATTGATGAAATCGAAAAATTTGTTTAGTTCGTCTAGTCCATGTCTCCAGATGACAAAAGTGTCGTCAACGTAACGGCACCAAAATTCCGTTTTAAACTTGGATTTTAGTTGATAGATTTTCCATAAAAATGTTGGCTATTACAGGTGAGATTGAAGATCCCATTGCTGCTCCTGAGATTTGTTCGTAGAATTGGTTATTGAAAGAGAAATAGGTATTAGTGAGACAGTGTTCTATCAAGGGTGTGAGATTGGAGGGAATGTTTGCAAAGGATTTAATAATATCGATTGTATCAGAGATTGGCACTTTTGTGAAGAGAGATACTGCGTCGAAACTCACTAGGATGTCTTGAAGTTGAATGTGAATCTGTTGTATTTTTCTGATAAAGTCAAAAGAGTTTTGGACGTGTGTGATAGAGTTTCTCCTGTGAAAGGCTTACGTTTTTTAGCGAGAAAGCATGCAAGGTTGTAAGTTGGTGAGTTTATTGCGCTGTCGATCGGTCTGAGTGGGATGTTGTTTTCGTGAATTTTTGGGAGTCCGTAAAGTTTTGGAGAGACGGGATTAGTAGGTTTCAATTTAGATATTGTATCGCTGTCAAGGTTTGAGTCTTTTAGGAGGCTTTTTGTTTTTCATTTTTATATGCATCGTCGGTAAGAAGGTCCATGATTTTGTTGTTATAGTCTTCTTTATTCATTATTACTGCCTTTGTCTGCGGGTAATATTATGACGTCTTTATTCTGATTGAGTTCTCTAATAGCTGTTTTTTCTCGTTTTGTTAAGTTTGAGGAGGGAAGCTGGGCTTCGCGTAAAATGTTGGCTATCCTACGTCGTATGTCATTCGCTTTTTCGGGTGGAAGGGTATATATTGTGGATTCCGAATTACTGATGATTTCTTCTTTTGGGATTTTTGGAGGGAGCGACTGCAAAATTATGTCCTTTAGATAAGGCTGAAATCATTTAATAACTGAGAGGATGGTTAGAGATGTTTTCTACTGTATTAGTTACAGGTGCGTGCTTTACTGGAAGTAATTTATCAAATTTTATTTATTGTTTCTGAGTGCCAAAGTCTTTAATCCGTTGGGATTGGTCAAATGATATGCGGTAGAATGTGGACCAAATGTCAAATCTGAGATTTTTTGATAGAAAAAGGTGAAGTTTCAATAGTTTTTTGGAGGTAGTGTGCAAGGCAAATTTTGTATGATGTATTCTTTCTTTCAAGAGAAGCAAACTTGTTTTATGTAGAATTGATTCGGATTTAGATGTTCCTAAATGCTTTTTCAACTGTAAGAATTTTGGGACGATGTTATTGTCCCTACACCGTTTTAAGAAGGCTAAAGATGTTAGTAGCTTAGCTTGAGAAGACCTGAGCTTACTAAAAGTGTTAGTTTTAGTAAGAAAACTCTCCCCGTAGAGTTCTTTAATAATAGATTTAATACTTTCACGATGATTCATTAAAAAAATTTTTTTTTTAAATTAAAGAATTCTCATTCTCATACAACTGGAAAAATTGCATGAACTTCTCATGCCTGCGTGATCCAATCCAAATAACAAAACGAGATTATGCCAGCGTGGTTTCAAAATACTTTGAATGCGCTTATATGCATCACTAAGAAGAGTAATTACGCTAAATTGCAAGACCTTGTAATGGGTCACTGTAATGTTGAAATATCGTAGCCCAAAAATTATATTACGCCCTGTCCCTCAACTATCAATCTGAAAAAATAAGGTTAAAAGTTCAACCATATTATGTTCTATTTTGAATATTGTTAAATGTCAAAAAGTTTGAGGAAGTTTCCACAGTCGATATGTTGTAGTTTTTCTTGACCATCAAAGTATAAGGAAATCATCTTAAAATAACTTTTTAACAATTCCCACTCGTCAGGATTTGAGGAATGCGTGCACGAAGATGAATAGATAGCAGTTACACTGATGAGGTCAAGTTTCCATCTTTGTGTATTTCAGTAACAACGATAATTTTCTTTGTGAATGATGAATTCAGATTATATGTACTGGAATGTAAAATTTTATTTCGAGAAGAATAGAGCATGACGATGATGACAAGCACGCACTGAAAACTTGTATTTATATATATACTGAAGGTTAAATTCAAGTTTCACGCTATATTATGTCCTTAAATGCAATTAAATGTCACTTTCCACCCAAGTACACTATGCTGAGATTTTGGTCTTCAGAGGCATTCTTCGTATGTCTGAATAGGTTTTTGTCCACTTCCAGTAGTTTTGCGATTATTTGAGGTAAAGAATGGCGAATTTGTTTTCTATGATTATGAACATTCTCGCTCCATATTTTGTTTTAGCTTTCTTGATGTGTGTGATTTTGTATCTTTTGTTAACATCTAGATCTGTCCAATGATTGTTATCTTCAAGTTTCACAGTTTTAATTTTTCTTGTAACATTTTGAATATCTGAGTAAAGCTTTGTCAGTTCTTTGATTTCCTGACTATTTTTCAGAAATATTTTGATACATCATTTTGTTTAAAATGCTTAAGCAAAACGTAAGTTTTTAGTTGTGTGGGTTTTGAGTTTTGCCATAAAATTAATTATTTAGAGATTCGACAACTGTGCGTCACATGTCTGACACAATTTCCATGATGTTCTTAATATTAAATTCCTTACCGGTTCTCCTTTGATATTTGCCGACAGGAAGTTGACGCACAGGAATCTTTTTCAACATTCACATTATTTCGCCCTTATTTTAAGTAAAAATGTATAAATCGATTATTATTTTCATATAAAAATATACAGATAACATCGTTGAATGCCATTCCAGAAGTCTGAATTTGCCATGGGATTCAATAATACAAACTTAGAAATTTCGATAACTGTGTCGGTAATGGAATCTGCAAACAGAATCTCCCTGCCTATATACTCAGAGCCGTTAGCCTACCAAATCATAAAAATATTCGTGGATGGTCCAAAATTAACATTTTCTCATAGGCAATATAGACCTAATTTCCATGTGCATTAGAAACTTATAAAAATGTATCATGTAGGGTTTTTTAAATGAACAAAAAAAATAATTTTTTGTTTCAGCTGTTGGACAAAGTGTGAAAGTTTTTAATTTTTGATTTTGAAAAGACTTCATAATTAACTGAAAAATCAGTTCGTGAAGATATCATCAAGAAACTTGAAGTAAGGGTTTTGCAGGGTAGGCTTAAATTTAGAAAAATGGTCATTTTTATTATTATTATTGGGGCCATCCCTAAAGAAAATGGAACCAAAAGAAAAGCTTCCAATATAGGGAAGAAAATAATCAAATTTGACCCTTTTTTCTTCGTTTTTTTCCTTCACTACTACATCAAAACATAAAATGCAACATACCCAATTTTATTTTTATCTCATTCCCACATTTCAAGGATCTACAATTTAAGCTATCCCAGATGAGAATCGGACTAAAAGATAATTTTTCAGTACATGGTCTTCTCACTTTTCAATTTCCCTACTTCTGCCCCTTTCCCCAAAATGATAGTTTCCTTAGATTTTTGAGCTTAAACCGGAAGCAGATTTCTCCCAAAGTTTTCAGTATTTTTCTTCTCACATGAGTGAATAAAAAACCTTTAATATTTTTTTTTTAGGTGAAGTAATAGACGGACAGACACAGACGCTGGCACGAAATTGTAAGGATTTCCGAAGAAATTCTAAAACAGTAACATATTTTTTAATTTAAAAAGTGAATTTGATATAGATTGTATAGCATCTCGCCCATAGAGAATATTTTAAATGGCATAAAATTAAATAACTCACAAAAATTAAAATGTGGACACAAATTTTATTTTCGAGCTTACTCATCTTGAAAAAGTACTAATACTATATATTAATTAAAAGAAGATTTTACAAATAGAAAACGTGTGGAATAGAACAGTTTAATAAAAGACAATTTTGTAACATTTACAGCTTCATTGAAACAATAAGAATACATTTTTGTGTATCTTTTAAATAGACCGCCTCATGCTACCTCCAAAAAGATAATTTGTTTATAAGTTACACTTGTTTTTTTAGAATTTATGTTTTTCTTATGATAAAATTGACGCTACTGACTGATGTATATTCACTTATTGTTTACGAAACAGTCTGAATCCGCAAAAACCTGACTAAATTAAAACATTGAAAAATATTAAGCAATAAAATGTACGGTCTGCTGTATGCCATGACAAATGACATAGTAAGTGTTTATAGATGAAGCAATACAAGCAACTTGACTTCAAAGATTATCAAAAAACAAATAAATGCTCAAAAATGATTCTAAAAATATTTACTACACAATGCGTGCAGATATACACGAAAAAATGTAGTTCAAACCAAAAAATACTGATAAATGAAATTAATAAGACTAAAATATATTAAAAGATCTTGAAGTTTTTTGACCAGGTGTTGAATAATATTATAATAATTATTTTTAAACCTTATCAGTACTAAAGAGGTTCTCCACTGGAGAACGAAATCTATCCGACTTATTTTTAAAAAGTAATAAATTATATACCAGTAGAACAAAAAATATTTACATCTTTTCAAAACTAAAATAGATATGACTCAAGTAATTTTTGTTTTAGAAACAGCCAAGTGGATGCTCGATTTGATGATTTTCATATATTTAAATTAGCTGAGTGACGTTCTGAGTTTCAGATGTCATACAAAATCGAAACTTCAAGAATACATTTTTGGTTAGTAAGGAATACGAAGAAATGAAATAAGTTTTAATCCAAGTTCTGAAAAATTAGAAAAGTTTCAAAACTAGTTCTATTAAAAATTAAATTTATTTTTATTTGGAATAGGCCCTTATAATTTGTTTGATTGTAAAGTAAACTGTGAAATAAGTTGTCGATTTCAAACCTCAGCCAAAGCTAATCCTATTTCATAAGCGCCATGTTCAGAGTTTCAACATTTTTAATTTAGCTGTATAATATTTTTGTTCTAAGGATTTATTTATGCGATTCATTCATGATAATCCTCACAACAAATTTGGCTGCAAATCCTTGCTTTCAATATTTTACCAATATCGATGGTTCGTTTCTAACAATATTTGTAGCTAGATCAAGTTTTTTCACTTTTTAAAGTATTTCCTTTTAAAGAGTTTATTTATGTTCTTGATTTTTGTTATAAAGGAGATAAAAAAATCAATCAAATCAATCAATCAAAGGAGATAAAAAAAACAAAGTAGCGCACTATAAAGGGGCCTAACTAATATCTAAAAAAAGTCACCTTAATATGCCTGCATACCATTAAATTCTACACTCTTAATGTGACTCATTCAAATGTTAGTTAGGCCCCATTGTGACGCGCGGCTTCAAATCAAAATAGGGTAACAATTATTGTTTAAAATTGAAAATTGGATGGATTAAATCTGTGTAGGATAACATATTCAATAGAATGCCACTTTCAAAATTTTTAATTGAATTAAAGAATTATTTAAATTTAGCGAAACATGCAAAAAATAAATTCAGATTTAAGCGTATGAATGTATAATAATTTTCACAATTTTATCTTTAATCGATAACATTTTATGCTTTGGATAATTTTTTCCCCCAATTATTGATATCAAATATTATCTAAAATTATATAGATATTTGTGTTTATATACATGTTAGGGTTGAAAATAATAGTTTTCGAAAATTGTCTAACACTTTTCAACACATAATTCTTCCATTTTCTTGAGGATGCGTTATGGGGTGAAGTTTAGCTTGGTTCGATTACAATGGAAAAAATTTCGAGTTACAGCAGGTAAGAAAGTTACTTAATCAGTTTAATTTTTTAAAATTGTTCATCAATATCAATACAATAGCTGTTATATTATCATAATTATTTATATTTGCATCTTATATTAACATTTAAATAAGGGAAAGGTGACAACTGGGTGTCAGAAATGTTTAAATCCGGATATTTATAGATGTTCACTACTCTTGTCTGAACAGAACAACTGTGGACACCTTAACCCTATAGAAAAGTCTTGTCTTATATTATACTAAGTGCCCTACCGTCTGCAGCCGAATTTAAGTAAAATAAAATGCACTCGCATTTGCTTCGACGTTTGGCCAAGGGAGAAGAAAACTGCAGAAAACTTTTCCCGAGCGCAACAAGTTACCGACAAAACTAGATTATAATTGAATCTATGTCTAGAGAACAGCCATTCACGGCCTATAAAATCAAAACATAAACTCGAATATTCGAACTATATTACAATGTTAACAAATAAAAATATTGAGATCGATCAAGGTGGATTTTCTAGATACCTGCATAGTATTGTATTAATTTGAGATATTGTTACAAATTCGGTACTATGATTCATAAATATTTATTTCTATATCGCCCTTTACAAATCTTTCCAAGTGACATCACCCTTCCTCCACACCCTTCCCCTATTATCGTTTATTTTATAATTTATAATGAAATTTTGTGTGGCTGGCGTTGAACATTTTATTCTTTTATCTATTTCTCTTCCAAACTCAAAATCATAAGTTACGTCATCGATGACAAGAAGCTAGCGGAGAATCAGGACGGGGGGTCTTAGACCGCGAAACGCAACATAAAATTAAACAATACATGCATAGAAACGGAGGAATTGCTTCGAAAATCAACAAACTAATTGATAAAATGTCACACGTGATGTAAATATGTGACCCAAAAAAGACCACCTCAGTCTACTAGAGTGGCTTTTCCTCGGTTTTGCCTAGTGTTGTCCCTTTGGTTTTCCCTTGTGTTTTCCATCGTTTTTTTCATGTTTTCCCTCGGGTTTACCCTTAGGCTTTCCCTTGGTACCCAAGCATGTCTTGGCTTGAGTCACATACGAATCCAGTACATCGCAAGAAGATTTAAAATATTTGTTATAACAATCTAAAGCAACCGGTAAATCTTCCTGTGAACAAATAAAAGAATAATGATATTTATGTGAAACAATCGTATTTTATGACCTAACCTTCGAGGTATGCAGAAAAAGTCGAAACTTCGAGTGGAGTTGAACCGGCTTTTTTCGAGTCATTTTGAATTCAAGCTGACTCGGCCTTCCACGCTACTCGAAAGTTTCGAGAACCCAAACGGCTTTAAGTTTTCGAAAGTTTCAAATTATCCAAGTAGCTACCAAAGAGCTACCCGTAAGTTCAGTACTTTCACCTTTGAGGAAATAACATTGTAGAAGGGCTTTCGGATTGCTGGACAGAAATTTCTGGTAAAAAATAAAATATTCGACATTTTTTATGAATTTTTTTGATGAATTGAATGATTCAAGTAGCTTGAAACTTTTCGAATAGCTTGATACTGTTCGATTACTCATAAACTTTCGATCTTTTCAGAAAGCTTGAACCCGAATTTCATTCTAACCGGCTGAAATCGATCGAATTCACTTCGACTCGATTCGTTTGAACATCAAGTTTTTAGTTTTCTGCATGCACATACTAACCCTATCATAGCATTTCTTCCTTTCAATATAATTATTGTATACGAGCTGATGCTCGGTAGTTTACAATATTCTGTACGAAAGTATTCAAAAAGATTTCCGAAATCTAAAAAAGTTATATTAAGCAGATAATGGAGTGGTTCAACTATCACACAAGATCTAAGTGTTTTCTATTCACGTTGAATAAATGCTTATTATGTTTAGTAAACTAATATTTTCTACTCACAGTAGTGCTATTTGTCTTCCTGCCAACATCCATACATTTCGAATATTGCGCAACTGAGTTTACAACAAAATCTGCGACTTTTTTCTTAAACTCGTTCTCGCAAGCAGCAGTTTCTTTTTTCTGTGTTGTACCTTTAAGCGCAACCTGAGTAACGGAGAAAGATGAATATGAAAATTTGTTAATCTTCTGAATATTCGAAACTTTATAATTATTTTCCAGAAAGTAGCAATACATTTTTAATTTATTTGTAAAAGGTTTTTTGTTGACCAGGGGAATGATAAATTATTTCGCTCTCAATTTTTTCAATGCCAAATTTTTTTGATTACAATCAATTTATTCAGAACACATTCATTGCTGATTTTGTATATAAATGCTTACAACAGCTCGGGACTTGTATACCGGACTGGTCGACTTTCTCCTCTTCTTAAATTATTGAAAAAAGATCAAAATTATTTTGACAAACTGACCTGAAATTCGGCCTGTTTTGATGTTACGAGTTTATATAGATCATCATTCATTTCTTCTTCTAAGTCATAAAATTGCACATCCTTAGTTAGTGCTCGGGCTAGCTGTAAAGTTAAAAAGCAATGATAAAAGAGGACTAAAACATTATTTGTAAGGGCGTACTGAAAAATCCGAAACTCAAACCTCGTTTAGGTTGAACCGAGTTAGATCTTAACCAAAAGCTCTAAAGAGTATGGTTTTCGATTTTTCTTCTTGTTTCAAATACAAAAAATATATACCAATCTGAAAAATACTTATTGAATTTGGATATCTCCCCGTATGGACTCAAATGCACTCGAAATGCAACCAAATGCGTGTCCAATTAAAAATATGGCGCCAGTTAGTTGACCTAATTGGTAATTGGGAATTGGCAAATGGTAGGAGGGGAGTCTAGTACAAAATTGAGGTTAAAATCTTGCTAATGAGATTAGAATTGATTTTTTGAGTTGTAAAATATTCTAATTCAAATACGCTCATATGCATCACCTACGAGAAAACTTCTCAATCGCATAGAATTCCGGAAATTGGACGCACTTCCATGTGGGTGGCAGAGGTTGGTGAAATGGTCTCTGTATCACCAATTCTAAATGACATAACAAATATTTTTGGTTAAAAGTTCATTCTTTTTAATTGAAAAGTCCACTATTATATTTTTGTAACGGAACTCATCTCGCTTGTTTAAAAATTCTACTATTTTGACAGAAATCAATTTTCTTGGTTGAAAATACGTTTTTTCTGTTTGAAACTTCAACTCCTTGGTTGAATATTGAACTCTTTGGTTGAAAATTCATTTTTTGCTATTCAAGATTCATAATTTTAGTGAAAAAATCATCTCTTTGGTTTGAAATTGAACTATTTTGTTGAAAATTCCTTTTTCTGGGTTAAAAATTTTAACATTCAGTTGAGAATGAGTTTTTTTTTGTGAAATTGAATTGAATTGCGAGGGCCGGAATTTCTAGGAATTCATGAACAGTGGGTTCTTTTATCGGGAGTTGAGTGTGATTGTAAGACTTAACTCTTTAGTTGAAAATTTAACTATTTTGTTGAAAATTAGTTCTTTTTTTTGGATAAAAATTAATTTTTTTAATTTGAAAATTTAACTGTTCTATTTTTTATTCAAAATTGATCATGATTATAAGCTGAAGAATACTTGTTTAGACTGAACATTCGTGCGACATTCCAATAGAGCGTTCGGGGAATTTTCGTGAGGAATTGATTAATTAATTAATTTCTCAAAAACATTTCCTGAAACTTTTTTGGGAATGTCCTTTGGTACGCGGACATTTACCTACATCTATAAATTTTTCTGGAACATTTTCGGAATTCTCTGAACCTTCTGTTGGAATGTTTCAGGAATGTTCAGGTAAACTTTTGTGCTCTCTGGGTGTTTTTGAATTTAACATCTATGTTTTTGATTTTCGTCCAATCGCCAATAACACTTCTGCTTGCACTAAGGAGTCCCCGAGATACCTTTTGTGTAAAAGGTCATAAAAGGTCACCTGATCACCAATATTTTGGTTACTTTTTCGAAATTGTTTGCAATTTACAGCGCTATAAACAAATTATTTTTCAACAAAATTGAAATATTTACATAGTTGTAGCTCAGAATCTATTCCTCAGATAAATTTCATACGTGTACATTGTCTGTATCCAGGTTAGATTTCTTGACAGCAAAAAGAAATCTTCCGATCATATGAAAACTTCTCTCCCTGCATGGTTTTGGTCAAAGAAATAACAAATTAAATCAATGGGATAGTTTTTTTTTCCTTTAAATATTCAGGAATTGGATGTGGGAAAATATTTTTCAAGCAAATATAATATTTGCTTGACTTTAAAATATTCATTTCTTTCCATCAATTGGCATTTCCTCTAATCAAAGAAATATTCCTTCCCATTCACGGCACATTAATTTGGAACAATGAGTCATTTAGTTGGTTTAAAATGTACATTTTTGTCTTCAATTATTATTTCATTGATTCAAAAAAAATATTACCCTCCAACAAAAAGGTCGTAATTTTGAATCAAATGATGTCAACTCAACACTTGCTCAACACTATTATACCAAATGTATATTAAATTTATTTCTGTACCTCGGCCTGGGATCGCTCATTCAGTTATTGAAAAATAAAGTACAAATTTTATTTATGATGATTGCTTCAATATTTGTTCCTTATTTTACATTATATTTTATTCTCAGCTACCCTGAAAATGTATATCATTTCAATAAATGTATGTTATTACAATTCATAATATGCAATGGTATTAAAACAGACGTATTTTCATTTTTCTGTTTTTATAATTTAAAAAAGTGCGCATTCTATAGAAAAAAGCAATTTTGTTATTGAACGTCTTATTGCAAACAGAAAAAACTAAGAATAAGATTTGTTGCAGGAAATTTTGTAGAGCGATAAAGTTTTGTTCAGCCATCTTCGCGTCTTTCAAAATACATGTGTTCGTCATGGGAAAACAAAATAAAGTTTAACCGATATTTGTGTAAAGTTTATCCTGTGAAGTTAATTTTTGTTGCAGAGAATCTTTCGTCGGAAAACGATGTAAAGTTTATCTTCCGTTTTTTCTGTGCTCGTATCGTTTTTCCATAAATTTAATTTGTTTATTTCCAATGTCATTTTTTACGATTTCAACTAAAAATACGCATCCTGGCGTAAAGTGGTTTGAGAAAATTTGTGAATATACTTAAGGAGAAAAATTTTGTTCAATAAAAAGTTATTGTAACTTGCGTTGTTTTTCCGAAAACCTAATTTTTTGTTACTAATATATTCGTATAACAAATTCGTAAATCATTTTCGGGTTAACAACTTTCGTCTATTGATTTTTTTTTCGTACCGTGTGTCATTTTGGAAAAAAATAAAAATTTTATTTTCAATGCCATTTTTACCAATAAAATAAAAACTGCGCGTTACATCAAAAGTGATTAATAAAAACTTTGTAGATTGATTTTGGATGTAAAACTTTTTTTCATTAATTTTTTTCCTTAGCTTGCGTCGTTTTTTGACAATTTTTTATTTTCTATGTTATTTTTCACAATTGAAACACAAAATACGCATCCTATCAAAGAATGATGAGTATTAAATTTGGAGCTCCTTTTTGAGTCAACAACTTTTGTCTAATTATTTTTTTCGTAGCTTGTGTCTTTTTTCCAAAAATTCATTTTTTTGCATGTTTTCAATGTTGTTTTTTTACGAATTAAACAAAAACTACGCGTCTCATAAAAAAGTGATAGGATGCGCAAGATAGAATTTTTCTTTTGTTTTGGTGCGATCAAAATTTGAATTTTTGATTTTCCAAGAAAAATCCAAAAGTTGTTGTGATAATCTTTTTGGATGTTGAAAAAACAAAATTTTGCATTTCTTGACTCAAAAATGCTTTTGAATGCTATGAGTAACCGTACATAGAATTTTTAAATCAGACATTATTGTGAGAGGATATATTCGAATTCGAACTGGAAGTGGGTTTTTATCTCGATAAACTGTCATCAATCATTAAAAAATTAAAATCTGTATATTTAATTACATCATATTGTTGTACAAAATAGTTAAAAAATACAAGCCTTTTATGTTTCTCGTAATACATATATAATGTTTCAAACATATATTTTATGTAAATTAAAATCTAAAAAATTTGAAAAAATTCATGGACTCACACGGTTTTGACAGCAGTCCATTTTTGACGATTTGTATCTCGAAAAATCTTCACTTTTTCAAAAAAAGGTTTATTGAGATCTCTAGAGCCCCATCAAATCTCGAATGCACTCCCCACTTTTTTGAGAATTCGATTTTTAAGAAGGATTTTTCTCTCTCTTGTAAAATTTTCCCGGATCGACCTACATGATTTTTCCGCGACACCCTTAATTTTATGATATTCTTTCTTTCGTACTGTATAATTCTAATTTCCACGGGTATTAAAAATATATTTAAAAAAAACTTATAAGTCTTTATAAATCGCCAAAATACAAAATAATTTTTTGTTTCAAATATTGGACAGAGTATAATAATTTTCAATGTTTAATTTTGAAAAGAATTCATCATAAACTTAACGAATGATGACGAACTTTTTAGTTTGAAAATTAAATTATTTTATATAGCTTTCATACCATCTCACAAATACGGCATGTCACATTACAAATGGCATAAAACTTAAAATATATGAAAATGAGATCTGCTCACAAATTTTATTTCCATGCTTAAAAGACTTAGGGCTCTTTATTGTATTTATCGTCACCAAAATTTTCCAAAATGGCAAACCAATTAAAAAGCAATGATGCTTTTAAAAAAATTTTATCTGTGAAATTCGCGAATAAATTTCTCTTATTAGGTAGGATAGGTTTATAAATTACAAAATCATTGGTTAGGATGGGAGCATCAATTCATGGCACCTTAGTTCAATTATTGGCATGCCAAAAACCGTAGTGAATTTATTTATTTTAGATAAATATTTTATCGCACTAGATAAATAATACATGAATATTATGTAAAAATGGTAGCATAAATAAATTAATTAAGTTGAAACATACTATCAAAATTTATTACCAAAGAAATTATAGAAAAGTGCCAGTAATGGGGGGGGGGGGGGATTGGTGCTTTTACTCTAGACGTATATTTTGTATCATTTGTATGTTCGACATGGAATTCTTAATATTTATTATTGTAATTAATAATAATAGATTCTTCAGTTCATAATTGTGTTTGAAATTGAAGTTTTCCCTCAATTTTGTTATTTAACTAAAAGTAATTAATAAAATGTATCGTTTTAGAAATTTGGAAAGTAACTTACGTCGAAGGCATAGAATGCCAGAAAGCAGCAGAAGATGGCAAACTTCATGGTTTAGGAATTCGCTTATTTTCTACTTCTTATCAAAGATAAAAAGTTGAATTTCTATGAAATCGCAGTGTCTATTCCCCCAGATTTGTTTAATAATAGCCCTCGTGGGACGAAAAAAATTCCCCTTCTCTTTTCCAGCTCCGTCAATTAAATATACTTACAGGAATTGCGCAAATCGGCTAAAAAATAAGACGAGCCACGTCCGCATTACATATTTATCTTATTATGCAAATGTATCTTTCTGTTGAAAAACTCTAATGTTTATTTTACGATAAAAGTGATGATCCTAACTGCTGTATATTCACATATGGTTTATGACATCGACTGAATCCGCAAAAGCTGACTTAATCGAAACATTGAAAAATATTAGGCAATAATATTCACGGTCTTCTGTATATCAAGGTAAATGAAACAGTAACTGTATTTATCAAAAAATAATGAATTGCTCAAAATTCCGACAATATTTATTAGATAATATACGGGGCATTGTAACTCAAAACAAATGTGTTCAAACAGAAAAAGACTGAAGAATTGAATCAATAAAAACAAAATATTTTTGAATCGAGTTATTTTTCTTTTACGAACAGCAAACACTTTAAACGTTTTAAAAAATAACAAAAGCTTCAAAACTAGTTCTGCTATTATTTCCACTTATTTTATTCCTCTATCAATTTCACTTATTATTGGAAACTGTTTATTTCTTGGTAAACTGTGAAATCAGTTGTAAATTTCAAACCTTTGCCAAAATTAATCTTATTTCATACGAGACACGTTTAGAGGTATAACGTTCTTAAGTCGGCTATAATAGTATATTTGTTTCAACGATTTATTCGATTCAACAATAATAATCTTTACAACAGATTCTGCCGAAAATCCTTGCTTTAAACATTTTATTGATATCTTTGGTTTGTTTCTAACAATATTTTTAGCTAGGTCAAATAAAAATATAGCTTATTTAGATATACATTTTTTACATGTAGAATTGTTTCTTCGTTGTTTCAAATTTTTAATTTAAAGATTTTACTTATGTTCTTGATTTTTATATAAAGGTGATAAAAAATTAATAGTTATCATTATTCCCCTCATGAAAAGTGTGTTAGTAAGTATTGGATCTATTGCATATTTAAGATCACTTCCGAAATTTCGAATTGAATTAAAGAAAACTTCAATTTTATAAGAACATTCGAAAATAAGTTAGACTTAAGTATATGATTGCATGTATAATAATTTTCACCATTTCATCTTTTGATAGATAAAATTTTTGACTTTGGGGAAAAAGTTTTTTCTTTCATTATTATTAAATAATACTTAAGATTATACAAATATTTGACTTTATATAAATATTTCAGTTGCAAATAATCATTCTCGAAAATTGTCTCCAACTTTGCAACACTTAATTCTTCCATTTCCTTGAGTATGCGTTATTGGTCGAGGTTAAGTTTTATTGGATTAGAATCGAAAGAATTTCGATCTACTGGAGATAAGAAAATTACTGAATCAATTTCATTTTTTATAATAGTTTATTCATATCAATACAATAGCTATTATATTATTCTTCTTATTATTAATATTTTTATCATGTAATAACATTTACACGAGGAAAAGGCGCCCACAGGGTGTCAGAAATGTTTGAATCCGTATTTTTATAGATGTTCACTACCATGTGCACACAAAACAACTGTGGATACCTTTCCCCTATAAAAGTCTTGACCTATGTCATATATTATACTAAGTTCCCTTCCGTCTGCAGGCGGATTTAAGAAAATAAAAAGCACTCGCATTTGCTTGGACGTTTGGCCAAGGGAAAAGAAAACTGCAGAAAACTTTTCCCGAGCGCAACCACTGAACGGCAATGATTGATTATAATTGAGCCGGTGTTTAGAGAAACCACCAAACCACCAGAGTCGGCCCATTTTTTGGCACAAAATTGTGTCACTTTTCAAAATGTGTTTTTACAAACAAGGATAAAATTTTCAAGCTTCCAACATTTAAAACAAGAACACTCGCTGTCGGATAATAAGATGAAAACGTGAACTCTAAGGTTTGAGCTATATTACAATCTGAACAAATAACATTATTAGGATCAGTTAAGGTGGATTCTCCAGATGCCATCTTATTTTTGTGTTAATTTGAGACATTCCCACAAATTTACTATTATTATTTTACAAATATTTTTTTTATATTACTCTTAACATATTTTTTCGACTAACATTACCCCTCCTCTATTTCCTTCCCCTGTTGTCGTTTATTTTATAGTTTCTAATGACATTTTTTGTAGCCGGCGTTGAAAATTTTTATACATTTTTAAAGCACTCTGTAACATTTTTATATCTTTCTAAACTCAGCCATCTAAGCCCCCCCCCCCCAACATTCACTTTATTATTACTCTTTTTCGCAATGAACAAACATTGTTGGAGTGTCACATGCGATGAAAATATGTTACACAGAAAAAACCACGTAAGTCTACTTACGTGGTTTTCCCTCTTCCTTTCCCTCGGGTTTACCCACGGGTTTTCCCTCGTTTTTTCCCTTTGATTCTCCTTCAGGTTGACCCTTGGACTTTCCCTGGTTACCCAAGCATGCCTTTCCTTGATTCACATACGAATCCAGCCGAGCGGATGCAGATTTAAAAAACTTTCCAGTGCACGCCAGAGCAGGCTTTAAACAAATAAAATCATAATAAGATTTATACAAAACTTTCGCCCAGTATAATCTAACTAACATTAGGCAAAAAATGAACAAATTTGACTTTTTTATCCAAAATCTTTTAATAACTCGAAACTTTTGAGTAGCTCAAAATTGTTCGAGTACTCGAAAACTTGTGATCTTTTCGAAAATCTCTAACGGACGCTCATATACGGAAGGGAGGGGTTCAGACTAACTAAAAAACTGTATAGTAAGTAATGCTTGAACGAATACTTACAAATATTTTAAAGAATGGTAAAAAAATTGCTTTTCAGTTACTTATTTGATTATACTTCGAGACTTTCAATATTGTTTTTACGTATGGTGGCCAGACGTCCTTAGACATTGGAAAACCCATAAAATGTCCAACTTTTTGGTCAAAAGAAAAAATTAACCTTTTTTTCATAAAATATTCTCGACGATCGCGTTTTATATTTTTTCCCTCCCCTGTCGAAAGCTTCGGATTGGAATTTATTCCTAACCAATCCGAAGTCATCCGAATCATTCCGGAATCTATATCCAAACCAGTCCGAGTTAATCCGAACCAACCCGAAAAAGTTTTAACTTTTGTTCGATCGAAATCGGTTAATTCGGGTTCATTCAGATTGAAAATAGGTTTAGGTCAATCCGAGTTCGGATTGATTCGGATTCTTTTGAATTGAAAATTTGGTTCGGATTGAACCGCATTGAGTCGGATTAATTTTTAACCGATTTAGATCGAACGAAATGTAGAACTTTTTTCGGATTGGTTCTCCAATGGCACTTTTACCATGAAAAAAAAAGAATTTCTAACAAATTAGTTGAATTTTTGACATGAAATTTGAATTTAACAAAATAGTTCAATTTTCAACAAAATCGTTAAACTTCCAACCAAATAGTTTAAATTAAACCAAATTGCCGTATTTTGAACCTATAGGTTAAAAATTAGGCCAAATTTAACTACTCGGCCGAGTGTTTAGTTATTTTGTTGAAAATTAAACTGTTTTATTAAAAATTCGTTCTTCTTTTTAGTTAAAAAATTATTTGTTCAACTGAAAATATAATGGTTCCATTTTTGGTTTCTAAAATCTTTTTTTTTTAGTTGAAAATTTATATATTTTGTTGGAAAATCGTATTTCCTTTGTTCTTTGTTGAAAATTCATCTTTTGTTGAAAAATTAATCTTCTCGGTTGAAAATTCATCTGTTTTGTGAAATTCATCATTTTTGGTCGGAAATTCAACTGTTTTGTTGTAAATTCAACTGTCGTCGACAAAATTCGTCTTTATAATTAGTTAAGTCAAATAAACCAATTAGTTAAATTTTGAAGCCAACAAAACGAACTTTTTCGATGATAGTTGAATTTTTCACAAAAAAGTTAATTTTCAACCAAGAAAGATGACCTTTCTACCATAAAGGTGTATTTTCATTCCAAAAGACGAATTTTCAACAAAATTCACGAATTTCCAGCCAAATAATCGAATTTTTGACTAAAAAAGATCAGTTTTCAACCAATAATAAAATTGTTACATTTTCAGTTTAAAAAATTTATTTTCAACAAAAAAAAAACAGCAAATAGCAACCAGCTGAATCTAACAAAAAAGAGTAATTTTTAACAAAATAGTTGGATCCTCAAACAATTAGATCAATATTTAACAAAGAAGAGTCATTTTTAACAAAATAGTTAAGGTTTCAAACTGAAAAGTCAAATTTTATTGAACAATGTTAAAAACTAAAAAAAAAATTAAAAAAGAATATGTGAATTTTCAACGAAAGAGTTTAATTTCTAACTAAAAAATATCATTTTCAACCGGAAATAGGAACGATAAATTTTAATTAATTTTTTTTCTGAAAAAAGATCTTCTCCTTTCGCTTCGCTTTGAATCGAACCTCAGAACTTCCGATTGCCGGTCGGGTGCTTTCCCATTAAGCTACTAGAGAGATCGAGAGAAGAAACTTTTTTTAGAAAATAAGCGCATTATTCTTCCAGGTGGCAAATCAAATTTTTCAAGGAATCTGTATTATCATCAGAGAATAACAGAAATTTTAACGTCTTTTCAGGCTAGATCTTCTTCCAGAGAATAAGATCGTTTTTCAGAAAAAAATTGATTGAAATAATTTTGAAATCATATTTCCATCTAGTCTAAAAAGAAGTTGAAAATCTCTGTTATTATCTGATGAGAATACAGATTCTTCGTTAAATTTTAAGTTCCAAAACTCATTTTCAACTAAAGAAGAACAAATTCTCAACCAGCTAAGTTTAAATAAGAAAGATGAATTTTTAACAAAATAGTTTAATTTTTAGTCAAAAGAAAAAATGTTCGACCAAAAATGAAATAATTATATTTTTAGATAGAAAATTAAATTTTCACGAAAAAATTTTTAAAAAGTTAAATGTTCAAATAAGTAATTTATTTTTTTTAACAAAAATCGAATGTTTCCGCAAGAAGATAAATTTTCTACCAAAAATGACGAATTTTTAACCAAATAGTTCAATCCTGTTGGAGAATCTGGAAAATATGTAAATAAACGTTTAAACAAATTGATAATCCAAAAAAAATAATTCAATTTTGGTCTTATTATGGGATGGGGGTGGAGAAGTTATATCCTCCATTTTCCACTTGGGCATCTGGTCACCCTATTTGACGTACTTTGAATCACATCAAATTTATCATTATCGGGCCTGCAATATTTTCAAAATTCGGTAACATTTTATACTTTAATAATCTCATATATATAATGTGAAACTTATTTTCTAACTATTTTCATTATACATTGAGTGTATGCTTAAAATGTATAAGGAAGTCATATTTCCTATATTTACCTTAAGTTCCAACATATCAGGGCCACCATGAGAACATTTCTGATATTCTGTAACTGAGTTTACAACAAAATCTGCGATTTGTGTACCAAACGTGTTCTCGCAATCAGCAGCATTTGTATTATGTTTTGCACTTTTAAGCGCAACCTAAGTGGCGAAGAAAGATGCATATTAAAAGTAATTATTCTTTTAAATGCTTAACAATTCGTAATTATTTTTAAGAAAGTACCAATAAACTTCAAATGTATTTATTTGATGGCATTATTATTTAATGATGAAAGGTTTTTTCGACCATGTAATTATTAAATTATTTCGATGTCAAATTCTTTTCGATCTACTGTTCCAATTTTGTTTGAAAAAAAAATTATCTCATTCCGGAATCGAATCGGAAGTGATTTTTTATTAACATTACAATAAATTCCTTGAGAACACATTCCTTACTGCTTTTGTACATTAAGATTTTACCACACCTCGGGAATGGTATACCTACCGCGTCGACTTTTTCCTTTTCTCAAATTATTGAAAACAATTTAAAATTATTTTCACCAACTTACCTGAAATTCTGTCTGTTTTTTTGCCACGAGTTTATATAGATCATCAGTTATTTCTTCTTCTAAATCATACATTTGCACATCCTTAGTTAATGCACGGACTATCTGTAAAGTTCTATCATATTAGACCGTGAAGTAATAAATATATTATTTTATCTCAAAAACACTTACTCAATTTGGATATCTACAGCAAACGAACACATCAAGATAAATTCAATAAAGTTTATGTCTCAATATTTAAGGATGTATTGTAGCTTGAAATATATTGATAGAAAAATAAATTTCAAATCGGCTATGATAATCTGTCAAGCTGGTTACTGAATTGTATATGAAAAATCTTTTTAATACAAAACTGCCTTGAAGTTATTAACATACAGAATCAGAAAATAATTATATTGAAAATATTGCAATACTGAAAAGTATTTGTCAATTTTATAAAGTACTCACATGTTTGACAAATTTCATATATATTCACATAATGATGCCTAAAAATGTATGGGAGGACAAAGATTTGTCTATAAAATAATTAATAACAATAAAAACAGTTGATCGTTATCGAAGTTTCTGAAAAAAATGTTTAAATTACTCATTTAAAGTTGGTCACGTTGAAAGAACCAAGTTTTTACCTTCAGAAATAGCCGAAAAATGAATTTCTTCATTAAGTTTGTTTAAACAATTATCAATTATTTTTTACCAATGACCAAAGAGCCATTAATGAATAACAGGCTGCTAATACCTTAAAACGCATTTTTTTTTGGTTGCAAAATGCCTAGTATGAAAAAAATTTGTTCAAACAATTGTTATTAACAATAGAAATTGTTCAATGTCATGTAAGCTACAAGAATATCTAGAAACTAGCTATTTACACTTTAATACGAAGAAAAAACCAAGTCTTTACCTATAAAAATAGCCTAACAGTGCATTTGTTAATTAACTTTGTTTAAACAATCATCAATTGCTATTAGATGACTAAATATGATCAGTAAGTGAAATTTTTGTATAATTTTTGGCAGATTTAGGAGAAAAAATTTGATTTATTTCATCATAAATACCTGCTGTGGATAATTGTTTATAAAATTTGTTTATAAAATGAAAAATTATTTATTATTTTTAATAAAATTAATCAAAAAATGGTTTATTTCTCTGAATTGTTCAAAAATATTGCGAATCAATTGAGAAATCGCTGCCAATCCCCATGAATCCATTTTCACCCACCTATTTGTTTATAACAAATTCAATAAATTTTTTAGCAATTGCCTAGTTATCAGACAGCTTTTATGGATAGTTGCTTTATTGATTCTAGGTATTTCGAATTGAATCCAAGTATTTCTCGAAAACCAATACTTTTTTGACATTTTTTTTTTTTTTTTTTTTCATTTTTGTTATAAAATAAAAATAAAAAAACTTTTTCCAAAATTTGCTATGACAGATTTATGCAAAATTTTATTAGTTTTAATTTGAAGGAAAAAACGTTTAAATCGGTTAAAAAATGGCTTCTGAATATCAATTTGTCCACAGAAACTTTTTTTGCCCCACTGTGAGGCGGTCCAAACACAGGAACTCCATAAAAGAGCCTAACTTTGCAGTTTAATAACAATTCGAATTTTTCAGATATAGTTATAATATTTTTCATTAGAAAATAGAAAATAAAAAATTGTCGATTGGTGCTAAAAACTAAAAATCGATTTTTTCCGCGTTAGGTCCCTTCTTTGCGGAAGGACACAGCTTTTACAACATCTCACAAATACGTCAATTCACATTATAAATGGCATGAAACTGAGAAAAGTTGAAAAATAATATCTGCCCACAAATTTGATATTTAATCTTAAAAATCTTGGGGCTCTTTGTTGTATTTATTGCAACTAAAACTTTCCAAAATAGCAAACAGATTAAAATGCTATAATGGTTTAAAAAAATTCTTTTTGAAAAACAAGATATGTGTCTGTGAAATTCGAGATTAAATTTTTCTTATTATATAGGATAGGTTCCAAAATTAAGAAAAAAATTGATTAGACGTATATTTTTCATCACTTGTGTGATTTAAAAAAAAAAAATTATTAAAATGAAACGTTTTAAAAATTTGGAAGGTAACTTACGTCGAAGGCGCAGAATGCCAGTAAGCCGTAGAAGATGGCAAAATTCATGGTCAAAGAATTCCTTTAGTTTCTACTTCTTATCAAAGATAAAATATGACTGTGTCCTCTCAATGCGTGAAAGAGGATTTTTATACGAAATCACAGTGTCTATTTCCTCACCTTTTTGTACGAATATTCCTCGTAAAACGGGAAGATTCCCCTCCCCTTTTCCAGCTCGGCCAATCAAGTTTTCTGGCAAGATTTGCGCTAATCGTTCCCAAAAACTAGACGAAACGTTCATACTACATATTTATCTTATTATGCAAATGTACCATTCCGTTTCAAAAAAATTAATGTTTATTTTACGATAAAAGTGACGCTACTAACTGATGTATATTCACACATTGTTTATGACACCGACTGAATCCGCAAAAGCTGTCTTAATTGCAACATTGAAAAACATTAAGCAATAATATTTACGGTCTGCTGTATGTATTTGCAAATAAAATAGTAACTGTGCATAGATCAGGCAATAAGAGCAAATTTACGTCAAAGATCATCAAAAAACAATGAATTGCTCAAAAATGATTCCAATAATATTTATTACATAATACGGGGCAGTGATACGCGAAGAAAAGTGTGATTTAAACAAAAAAATACTAAAAAGTTTAATAAATGAAACTAATATATATTTGAATGAAGTAATTTTTTTAGGAACAGCCAAATGTAAGCTCGATCCAATAATTTTCATAACTTTGAATTAGTTATGTGGCTTCATGAGTTTTAGATGGCATACAAAATTGAAACTTTAAGAACAAATTTTTTGTTAGTATGAAATACTGATAAATGACATAAGTTTCAATCCAAGTTCTAAAAAAATACAAAAGTTTCGAAACTAGTTCTGCTATTAATTCCACTTATTTTCACTTCAAATAGGTCCTTATAATCTGTTTGATTGTTCATTAAACTGTGAAATTAGTTGTAAATTTTGAACCCCTATCGAAATTCATCCTATTTTATCAAAGCCATGTTTAGAGTTGTAACTTTCTCAATTCAGCTATATAATATATTTGTTTCAACGATTTATTTATGTGATTCATTATTATTAATCCTCATGAAATGTTCTGCTGCAAATCCCTGCTTTAGAGTGTTGAATTCAAGCGATAAATAATAAAAATTAACAACAACGAGAAAAGCTCTCGTATTTTGTCATGAAATCTCATCTCGTCTCATATATGTGAGCTTGTCGAAAGATATAGTACATTGCGATCAACTATATCTTCTCAGTGTCAGAACTAACATTCCGAAATAAACAAATGTTATAAATACTGTCATGAAATTTTAAAATAGGCATAGGAGACCCAAGAAAAGATAGTATTCAGAGTAAAATGAATATTTGCATTTAATTATATAATTCTTTTATTAATACAAAAATCATGATTTTCAATAGTATAATCCTCTTTGCTTCTTTCTCCATATTTACACTTCTTTTTCAATAATAATTATTATAATAATGTATAGTAATTTATTGGGCAACGTATTCTAAAAGAATAATAGCAATACATGTATATAAAAAATAATTTCAGTATATAAGAATCGGGTTTGAAGAAGATTTTTTATCCTTCAACATATGTTGTTATTATTTCCTTAAACTTGTCTCATGTATGTACACATAATATAATATTTGCTTGTCAAAAGTAGTAATAATAATTTGAGTCCTTTACATTTTCCTCGAAATTTTCAGTGCTATCTGACATTTTTGTCGACTGTTGTTTTCTTTTGACAACCTCAAATAACATTAACGTCAATGACTTTTCCGCGGATAAGTCGAGCGAGGAACAATGGAAACAATTTCGATCTACCGGAGATAAGAAAATCACTTAATCAATTTCATTTTCACAATAGTTTATTTATATCAATAAAATAGCTGTTATATTATTATAATTATTCATATTTGTATCTTGTATTAACAGTTACCTATAGAAAAGTCTTGTCATATATTATACTAAGCTCCCTACCGTCTGCAGCCGGATTTAAGTAAAATAAAAAGCACTCGCATTTACTTGGACGTTTTGCCAAGGGAAAAGAAAACTGCAGAAAAATTTTCCCGATTGCAACCAGTTACCGACAATAATAGATTATAATTTAACCTATTTATAGAGAAACCATCTAAGTGAACGTATTTTTCGTCACAAAATTGTGTAACTTTTCAAAATATGTTTTTACAAACAAAAATAAAATTTTTAAAACATTCACAATAAGAACAATAAGTCTCGGACAATGAGATGAAAACATGAAATCGAATATTCGAACTATATTACAATGTTAACAAATGAAAATATTCAGATAAATTAAGGTGGATTTTTCGGATGCTGTCTTATTTTTTCGTTAATTTGATACATTCCTACAAATGTGGTATTATTAATTAGAAATATTTCTTCTTATATCACTCTTCACAAATCTTGATCATTGCCATTATCGTTCCTCTATTCCCTTATTCTGTCACCGTTCACTTTATACTTTCTAATGACATTTTTTGTAGCCAGAGTTAAACATTTTTGTTCATTTTTGAAGCAGTTTTCAATATGTTTTCTATCTTTCTAAATTCAGCCATCCGTTCTCCACGTCAACATTCACTTTATTATTAAACTATTTTTCAATCCACAAATTAATTTTGAGTGTGTCACACGTGATTGAAATCTGTGACACACAGAAAAAACATCACGTAAGTCTACTCACTTGGTTTTTCGTCGTGTTTTCCCTCGGATTTTCCATCTTGCTTACCCTCAAATTTTCCATCTTCCTTACTTACGGGTTTTCCCTCTTTTTTCCCCCAGGTTGACCATTGTACTTTCCCTTGATACCCAAGCATTTCTTGCCTTGATTCACATACGAATCCAGCATGTCTGTTGAAGATTTAAAAAAATTTCCAGTGCACGCTAGAGCTGGCTGTAAACAAAAGCAATAAGAATAAGATTTATGTTAAACATTTGCCTAGTATAGCTTAACCCTTAGGGGTATTGAAAGCTCGAAACTTCGAGTCGAGTCGAACCAGTTTTTGTTTAGAGTCGTTTCGAATTCGAGCTGGCTCAACCTTTCCAGCTACTTGTAAAGCTCGATACGTAGAGGAAGCTTTGTAATAATGGTAACATTTTCCAAAACTTTTAAATTCATTTAATTAAAGCTTCCTCAATTTCAAAATGTCTAAGACTATGTTCTAAGCAATTGTCCGGATGTGTAAGTGTGTGTGTGGGTGGATCTTTGCGTGTGATGTGTGTATGTCACACTTGTTTTGTGAACAAGATAACTAGATAGCGGTTGCAGATGAGTTGATGAAATTTGGAGGGCTTATTTTTCCGAATAATATCTTGAAACTGGCGGCAGGATTTCTAGAAATATTTATTGCATTTTTTTAGCACTCGATAATATTTTAAAAATCGGGTTTTTATAGTAAAACTTTTTTCATCAGCATAATTCAAAGTTGATGCAAGAACAGAAAAGATACGTAGATTCGAGACGAATCAATTTACCTATATTATTAATATATTTTATTCAAGAGTAAGGAAGCTATGGTAATACGTAATATATGAAAATACGGTTTTTTATAATATATATGATACTTTCACAATGCTTCATTATAATAAATTTAAATTTAAAATTTAAAGATTTGTCGGGTTTCAATCGTGTGCGAAACTATGAATGTTGCCGACGTTCCGTGAACATTGCAGTTCACTCCTTCAGGGCTGACCTGAAACTAAAGTGTCAGGTTATGTTGTCCTTATATATGTATTCTCTACGATGCCTGTGATTGGCCAGAGCGCCCCATGGTGGGGACTGGTTGAACTTGAATGGCCAATGAAGTCTTTTTTAAAAAACCCGGGAGGACGGAAAGCCAAATCGGATTGGTATTATATCCATTGTCCCTATTGACGTTATTAGGGTTGACTTACCGCCCTCCCGGTTTCTCCAATATAGACTTTACCACAAGAACAAGGGATTTGATGTACTCCCGGATCACTAAAAGGTTCCTTCTTATATGTAGGGCTATTTAGAAGTTGTCCTATTTTCGCAGGTGATTTAAATATAGTTTGGATGTTGTTTTTCTTGAGAATTCTTCCTATTTGTTCCGTGATACCTTGAATGTAGGGTAGGATGGTGGTCTTTTTCTCTCTTTTTCTTTAGTAGGGTGTGTTGACATCTTTTCTTGAGTGTATTTTCTTATTGCTTTATTAATTTGTTTGTTTGTGTAATAATTTTGTATTAGGATTTGTTTAACATTCTGTAATTCCTTTTGTAAGTTATTTTTATCTGTTATGGAGACAGCTCTGTATTCAAGGGAATTGATGACCGATTTCTTTTGAGATGGGTGGTGGTGGGAGGAGGCATGCAGGTATCTGTTTGTATGCGTGGGTTTTCTGTAAACTTCATGTCCTAATGTGTTATCGGATCTTTTTCAAACTAGTACGTCCAAGAAAGGTAATTCTCCATTTTGTTCAATTTCCATAGTGAACTACATATCAAGTGAATTTGATTGATGAAATCGAAAAATTTGTTTAGTTCGTCTAGTCCATGTCTCCAGATGACAAAAGTGTCGTCAACGTAACGGCACCAAAATTCCGGTTTAAGCTTGGATTTGTTAAAGATTTTAGTTTCTAGATTTTCCATAAAAATGCTGGCTATTACAGGTGAGATTGGAGATCCCATTGCAGCTCCTGAGGTTTGTTCGTAGAATTGGTTATTGAAAGTGAAATAGGTATTAGTGAGACAGTGTTCTATCAAATGTGTGAGATTGGAGTAAAGGATTTAATAATATCGATTGTATCAGAGATTGTTACTTTTGTAAAGAGAGATACTACATCGAAACTTACTAGGATGTCTTTTGGGTTTGAATGTGATTCTGTTGTATTTTTCTGATGAAGTCAAAAGAGTTTTGGATGTGTGTGATAGAGTTTCCTGTGATAGACTTAAGTTTTTTGGCGAGAAAGCGAGCCAGATTGTAAGTTGGTGACACAGAAAAAACGGAAGATAAACTTTACATCGATTTCCGACGAAAGATTCTCTGCAATAAAAATTAACTTCACAGGATAAACTTTACACAAATATCGGTTAAACTTTCTTTGTTTTTCCATGACAAACACATGTATTTTGAAAGACGCGAAGTTGGCTGGACAAAACTTTATCGCTCTAAAAAATTGCCTGCAACAAATTTTATTCTTAGTTTTTTCTGTGGAGTTTACTGCTCTGACGATCGGTCTGAGTGGGATGTTGTTTTTGTGAATTTTTGGGAATCCGTAAAGTTTCGGAGAGATGAGATTAATAGGTTTTAATTTATATATTGTATCTCTGTCAAGATTTGAGTCTTCTAGGAGGCTTTTTGTTTTTCTGGCTATTGTTTTTGTGTGGTCTTTTTTAAGTTGTTTATATGTATCGTCAGTAAGAAGGTCCATGCTTTTGTTGTTATAGTCTTTTTTATTAATTATTACTGTTGTGTTGCCTTTGTCTGCGGGTAATATTATGATGTCTTTATTCTGACTGAGTTCTTCAATAGCTGTTTTTTCTTGTTTTGTTAAGTTTGAGGAGGGAAGTTGGGCTTCGCGTAAAATTTTGGCTGTCTTACGTCGTATGTTATTTGCTTTTTCGGATGGAAGAGTGTATATTGTGGATTCCAAATTACTGATGATTTCTTCTTTTACGATTTTGGAGGAAGCGACTGCAAAATTATGTCCTTTAGATAAGGCTGAAATCATTTCATTACTGAGAGGATGGTTAGAGATGATTTCTACTGTATTAGTTGATTTTTGGACACAAATTTGGGGCAAAATTGAACAAATTTGACTTTTTTTATCAAAAATCTTCCGAGAACTCGAAACATTCGCGTAGCTCGAAACTGTTCCCTTCAATATGATTATTGTATACAAGCTGATGCCTGAAAATTTACAATTCTGTAAAGAAGCATTAAAAAATGTTTCAAACATTTTTCAAATGTATATTGAACAAATAATGGGCTTTCAAATCTATCGCTATATGCACAACAATTATACCATCATAAGATACTGTTTCAGCAGATTGAAGGTTTTTTTTGTGTCTTTCGTTGGAAATCTGCTTTCGGTAAAAAAGGAGATGGGGCAGGGAATATCTAGCGCGATATTTATGAGGAAAGTTTTACAAAATTTTAACGGATGCTCATATAGAGGTGGGAGGGGTTCAAACTAACCAAAAAGTGTCTACGTAATGCTTGAACGGACACCTGTAAATATTTAAAGTACTGTACAAAAATTTATTTTTAGTGACTTAGTTGAGTATACTTTGAGACTTTCGATATTTTGCTTACGTACTTTTTAATCACTTCAAAGTCATCATTATCGGGTCTGCAATATTTTCAAGAATTCGGTAACATTACATACTTTAATAATCTCGTATATATAATGTGAAACTTATTTTCTAACTATTTTCATTTATACATTGAATGTATGCTTGCAATGTATAATGAAGTCATATTTCCTATATTTACCTTAAGCTCCAACATGTCAGGGCCACCATGAGAACATTTCTGATATTCTGTAACTGAGTTTACAACAAAATCTGCGACTTGTGTACCAAACGTGTTCTCGCAATCAGCAGCATTTGTTTTATGTTTTGCACCTTTAAGCGCAACCTAAGTGATAAAAAAAGATAAATATGAAAATGAGTTACTCTTTTGAATGCTCAACAATTTTTAATTTTTTTCGAGGAATTGCCAATGAACTATGTATCTATTTATTTAGTGGTATTATTATTTATTGATAAAAGGGTTTTTTCGACCAGGTTATTGTCAATAAATTATTTCAATGTTAAATTTTCTATTCGATCTATCGTTCCAATTTTCGTGGAAAACAAGAAAAAATTTATCTCGGTTCGGATTCGAACGAGAGTGATTTTTTATGGACATTACGCAATTATTATTATTATTATTTATTGATGAAAGTTTTTTCCGAACAGATTCGTAATCGAACCAAGAGTGATTCTTTATGAACGAATGTCGGGTGCATGAACATTACAATAAATTCCTTGAGAACACATTCCTTACTGCTTTTGTACATTCTGATTTTACCACACCTCGGGAATGGTGTACCGACCGCGTCGACCCTACCCTTTTTTCAAATTATTGAAAACAATTCGAAATTATTTTTATCAACTTACCTGCAATTCTGTCTGTTTCTTTGTTACGAGTTTATATAGATCATCAGTTATTTGGTCTTCTAAATCATACATTTGTACATCCTTAGTTAATGCACAGACTATCTGTAAAGTTAAAATGCAATTATGAAAGAGGACTAAAACATTATTTGTGAGGGTGTGCAAGAATCCGAAACCCAAGCCTGGCTTGGGTCGCATCGGGTTCGAGCTTAACCAAAAGCTCTAAAGAGTTCGGTTTTCAAATTTTCTTATTTTTTCTTCGAATGAAGTATTATATGCTTCAATTTCTTTTTGCCCCACACAATTAGATAGACCGTAAAGTGATACATTTTTTTTCATCTTAAAAATACCTACTGAATTCAGATATCTCATCATATCCATTTAAAAATGCTCAGAATGCAAACGAATGCACCACCATAAATGTAATAACGAAATCTAATATCTGATATTTAATCTAATATCTAATAATATAATATTTGGTTATCCTATTTTTAATAATTTGTTTCGCCTAATTATTTTGAATTTTTTAAATGTGGGAGAGACCACCTTACAGTAGTTAATGAACCTAAAGTAGATAATCATTAATTATAAGCACAAATATACGGAATATAATTAATTTTAATATTAACATATCAACACGTATATTTTCCTCACTATTGATGAAATTGAATGAATTGTTTTACATACAATAGTATTTTGAACTAATGACTATTTACTGTAGGTTCATTATCTACTGCAGGGTGAATTCCCATATGCCCTCACAGAAACACCATACCGGCTATTCGATACAAGACCCCATCTGATACACGGTCAGTTCATTCACTTCACGTCCATCATTTTACAAAGAAAATAATCAACAAGAAAAGTTCACTAATTGATCGGTAACCGAAATCTCTAAAGAATTAGTCAATATTCCACTTATTGACTTTAATGAAATAGACTTATGATTTTCCTAATGTTCCAGTAATGAAATGCTAAAATTTTACTAACATTTCATGATCAAACACTCAATTACTAAATCGATTAGTTAAATTTTCACTAACTCGCATTTCGAGTATGTAATTCTAATAAGATTTTGATTGTTAACCCCACTAATAGCTTCCAGAGTTTTCTGGCAAAGATCTTGTATTTGTTAGATAGTGTAGATTGTTTATTTTATCATGGTGAAAAATAATGATGCTACAATCGAAAATATTTTGAAGTTGTTATTTTTTCTTCATTTTTCGATTTCAACAACAATTTATTGGCATTTTTTGGAATTTAATCATTTCTTCTGTTGACATATAAAATGAAGATCAATTCCACGGGTGATGAGCCTATTTTCATCAGAACATGTGGAAATTTGAACACGTTATTGAATTTTTGGCTGATTCAGCAGTTAAGTCGTCAACTTGGCACAAAATTTTCTCTCGTTGTTCTAATATTGAAAAATATGAAATCGTATTTAAAATGCTACAAATAGTATTTGATAACTCAGTAAAATCTCAAGTAATTTTGATAATATGTTTTTTCACAGTCAAAAAGTTGCATCAGAAATTAATAACGATGTTTAATACACCTTTGTAAATCATTGAAAAACAAAATCATTTTTTGTTTCAAATATTGGATAGAGTGTGAAATTTTTTAATCATTTAATTTCAAAACACTTAATTGTAAAATGAACCAAAAATGACGAACTTTTCAATTTGAAAAGTAAATTGTATAAAGCTTCTACAGCGTCTCAAAAATACAGCATGTCACATCACCAGTAGCATGAAAATAAAAAAGTATAAAAATAATAACTGCACACTGCACACACATTTTCTTTTTAAGCTTAAAAATATTGCGGCTGTTCGTTGTCAAAATGGCAAGCAAACTGAAATACGATAATGCTTTCAAGAGAAAGGCTTTTTAATAAAAGGAATGTTTGTTTCCATGATGATGAATTCTTCAGTTGGAAATTTTTTAGTTTGTAAATGAAATTAATCATTAAAATGTGGCGCTTTCACGAACTTGTAAAGTAACTTACGTCGAAGGAAAAGAAAGCCAGTAAGAAGCAGAAGATGGCAAATTTCATGATTGAGGAATTCGTTTAGTTTCTAATGCTTAGCAATGATAAAATAGAACTGCTACCTTAAAATGTCAAGTTGTCTTTTATACGAAATATACGGAACTTCAATGTCTATTTGCCCAGCTTTCTTTACGAATAGCTCCTTGTAGCCCTTTTCGAGATCCGGCAATTAAGTATGCAAGTTTTGTGCAAATCACCCTGAAGAACTAAACGACTAGCCATGGCCATACTACATTGTATGTAAATGTACTTTTCCGCTTTGAGAAACGACTGTTTATTTTATGATAAAATTGAAGCTTCTGCGCGGAAACAAATTCATAATTTGAACAGAAAGAGACTGAAAAATAAAATCATGAAACCTAATATATATGTGAAAAAGTATTTTTAAATTCTCATGCTAATGAGAAGGCACTAGTTTGATATAAAATTCGACTTTGTGTTTATCAAATCTCCACGTTTTGAGACCCCTGAGTCAGGAAAAAATATTTTAACGAAAGACTCTTGCCTACCTATTTGTCTGTAGTATGTAAGCACGATAATTTTCGAAGGACTGATCAGATTAGATTGAGCTTTAACACATTTTTTTAAGGCCTTGAGAGAAAGGACGAATTCATCAACCTGTCATTTTTGAACAACAGTTCTGGGTTTATCCATTGAAAAAGGTTTCTCAAAAATCAAAACTCCCATTTATCAGCAAAACTATACGAGATACGAAAAAAATGTTGAGAAGCAAAACTATTCATCCCAAAAATATGTACACATCTAGATTCGATCATTTTTGTTCAAGACGAATGTTCTTTGTTTCATTTAAGACAAAGCTTTCAAAAGATAAAAAATTCCATTTTATAGAAAAACCATGCTTTTCATGAAAAATAATTTATCTCAAAAAGATCTATAAATGTACTCTGCAGACCATGTTTTGATATGACCTATACTTTTTGTTTCAACCGTAATGACGCTCTTGAAACCATTGGAAATTTCATTTTCCAGAAAAACTATGTGAGACACGAAAAAAAAGTTAAGAAAAAAATGATTTTTCTTGAAAAGATGCATTGTTGCTTCAAAAAAGACCTACAAAATTGCCCTCGACCTTTTTTCTGATAGAACTCACGGTTTTTCTTCTAATCGTCGGTACTGCAATTAACAAATCGAACATTTTAATTTTTAGCTACACGGCGCGAGACATGAAACATAAGTGTAGAAAAATAATTATTAATTTTAAAAGGACCTACAAAATTAATTTTACAGTAAAATGTTATGATAACCAGAATGTTGATTATATGAACATATATTATAAAATGGTGTAATGAATGCCAATTCTCGTTTTATAAAGAATTGATAATGAATTAAAGGCTACAATATTATGTTATTCTTGTAAAATAAATTAAGCGAAAATTTCGCCAACAAAAAATTTTTACACGTGTGTGTTTACATAAGGGAGGTCCTAATTTTTTTTTTGAATTTTTGTGCATATCGCCCCAAAATTTGTTCAGATTCACAAAAAATGCGGGCCCCATGAAGTTCAACATGTATATCCCATAAGAAAGAAAGATGTTTTTGTAAATTGGATTCAGGAACGATAATGCATATTAGGTGAATCAAGTTGAAACTCAACATTTATTTTCAAAATTATTTATAGAATACAAATGAATAATTCATTTTTTTAAATCACCCTTACAAGTTTGTTTTATAGGATCCCCAAAAACCCCATAAGTGAAAAATTGGATTTTTCGAGTTTTTGGTGCTCATCATGATTGTTTTGCGGTTTTTCAAATACCAATTGTTTCTAATATATAAAATACTACTTTTTTCTAATAATTGTAAGGTACGAATAATAATTAAAATAAGACCGTGCTGCCTAATAACAAAAAGTTATTAGTATAGAATTATTTTTAAAATACTGATACGGTGAAGGGGGGGGGGGGGGCTCCCCGAAACTGCAGAGACGAGAGTCTCCTTTTAAAATAAAAGTTGTAATTCTATATTCTCGGTCCGAGCATTGTTGTCCTGAAAATCTCAGTTAAGCAAGACAATGGATTTTTGTTTTACGTCTAGATCGTAAAATATAATATTTTCATTTAACCAGGATAGAATGTATAGGTGACTGGTAGACTTAATCTTCCAGAAAATATTACTTTGATTCTAAACCTCGAACTTCGGATCGACAACAGTGTGGGCAGTTCCGGCTCGTGCCGCATTTTGGACAAAAATTCAAAAAGAGCATTTTCAGAAATGTTGAGACTATTTTTTTCAAGATTTTAAAATTCTATTGACGGCTATTTGTAGTACTCAGAAAAGTCGAACAATTTATCCTCACGACTTTTTATGATAAACAGTCGGACCGGAACCAGAACCAGAACCAGAACCAGAACCAGAACTAGAACAATGATTCGGACCCAGAGACACAGTATCAATAACCTCTACAGGAATTTGTTTTTCAGACAGTTCTTAAACCAAGAGTCTCTGTGTGCAGTTTTTCCACGATCAATTTCTATTAGCAAAGTATCAAACTTTCTTTCATGATGAACATTATAATTGCGCATGATGGCATTATATTTGGTACTAGACAATTTAAAAAAAATGTTTATAGTATACTATTGTATTCCGGACTTCATAATCTGTTTCTTGATGTTTACTAGAGATTTATTTAAATATTGAATGTGATAATTAATATCTCGAATTTCTAATTTTAAGATTTTTTTGGATGTATAGTTATTGTATGCAGCAATACTTTTTTTACGTGAATAACTATGAAAGAAGAAACTGTTTGAATAATGTGTATACAAATTTTAGATGTGATGTGGAGACAAATCATTGTACCTGCATCTCAGGATAAATATTTGTTGAGAAGATGTCTCACCTAAAGGGCGATTAGTAGCAGTAAATCGTTTTAGAAGTAATTTGTTGTTCATTCCAAGACTTGTATTATTGGTATGAAAATATCTATCACCCTCCATATTTAGTTTCAAGATTTGTTTTCCTTGTTGATCACTGCGGTTAATAATAAAACTCCACAATTATTTTGCGACGTTTCGTCAGCTTGGTTTGCTGACCTCTTCAGGCTGAAATTTTATCAAACACCAAGATATAAAAACAGTAGAAAAATGTTTTTTTTTAATTCATTAAAAAATAATTAAAAATAAATTACCTTATAAGTTTAAATTAGAAAAATCACATTGGCCATAAAATTAAAAAGTTGAAAAAATTCAACTAGTCAGAGCTTAAAATTGACATTTACGCGTCGTCTGTGAGGTGAGGATCGTAACTGGATATTATTAGACAACAGAGGCGGTATTTATATTAAGAAGCTTGTACTTTCAGGCACTGATCTCTTATAGCGTACAAAATGAATTACGTAAAAAGGAATCATGATTTTAATTTGAGGATTACTGGATTTTACGTGCGATTCAAATTCTAAATATGCTTTTTTTTATTAATACTATTGTTATTGCTTTGATTAATTTAGAAAAAATTGTTCACTATTCTTATATCTTGGTGTTTAATGAAATTTTAGCCTGAAAAGGTCAGCAAACCAAGCTGACGAAGCGTCGCAAAATAATTGTGGAGTTTTATTATTCACCCCAGTGATCCACAAGAAAAAAAATCTTCAAACTAATTATGGAGGGTGATATTTGTCCATACTTGAATCAATTCTTCAGGTTTGTCTAAAACAAAGAAATAATTATTTAGTTCAAAAGATATTTCTTCTAATCAAAGATGTATTTCACTGAGATAAATGCATATTCATTCAACTCAAATAAATGCAATATCCATGTTTTTTAATTTTGTCCATTCGCCACTAATACTTCTAATTACTTCTGCAAATAAAAACCCTCAATGAACATATTTTTATTTTTTTTATTCCTTGAAATTAATTCTAGACGCAAGATAAAACTTTTTACTCTCATGATATTTTCTCGCACGACAAGCGATTATTTATTCACGGCCCTTTAAGCAATATATTTTTTATAAATCCACGTTCCCTTGAATAATGGCGATTTTCTATGGAAAGCTACAAAAATGTACAACCGTGAAAATGTTTGAAAATTCATAATTGATGAGTTTTAACAATTTTCATTCGAAATAAAGTCAATAGAGTTGAGAATGTTACGTCATTGCTTTATGTTATTAAACTCTTCCATTTTTCACGTTTTTCATTTTCATAACCTTCCTTTAATTTGAAATATTATATACGATCCTAAGTAAATTTACATATTTTTGTCGAGCGTTTAGTTGCTTTCCACTGTTGAATTTGGAAATATCTCGATTAATCAATTCGTTAATTTTCTACTAATCTTCGGTGGCTCACTTTTCACTTATCGAGTGTGTAAAATTTAACTCGTCATTAGTTATATTTTGCAAATTTTGATTTAGAGAGACCTTTAATTATCTTTTGTCTAAGGAAAAAAGCTATACCATTAAAATAGCCATATTTCCGCACTCAATTTCATACTAATTAAAGCCGATGCTTATTTACGGCAAATAATTTTCCCAAAATTTGCTAAATAATTGCAATTTTCTATGAAAAATAAGGAAAATATATAATCGAAAAATTGTTTAAGAATCAAAAATAGTACTCTGTGGGAAAGAAGCGTATTACCCTGAATATGTATAATTTAAATTTAAAGATTCTAGAAAATTCTTATTTTCCTTCACTTTGATCAAACAATCAGGAAGCGATGTTTCTAAATTGGGGCAGGCTACGGCACGTTCACAATTCCAGAATATGACCTACTCATTATTTCAATAAAGTTAACAATGTAACAACATCGCTTTATGTTTAAAATTTTTTCCTATTTTTCCTGTTTTCGATTTTTATAACATTTATTTAATTTTTATATACAGTCCTAAGTAAATTTATTTATTTTCCTCAAGCAATTTATTGCTTCCCACTACTGAATAAGCAAATATCTCAACTAATCGAATTATTAATTTTCTGCTAATCTTTGGTGGCTCAGTTTCATACTTATTCAAGGCAAATAATTTGTACAGAATTTGCTAAATGACTTTATAAAAGTGTTTGATTAATCATCGTCCCTATTCCCATTAATTACAGGCACCATTTTATGTTGCACGAACAGTTTGCTCAATATTTCTGCTGGTCGAACTATTTCTGAAAAATATCGAGCATGGGATAGATAATAAATTACAGCAGCAGCACGTGAGCAGCAACTGATCGTACGATTAGCATTTGCGTACTAAAAACAATATCATTGAAGAAACCAAAAATTCGCCTTCCATAGTTTAATTCAAGAAGAAATTTCGATGGATGAAGGCAATAAAGAGTCAAGAACTCATATGTTGGTAAAATGTGCGACGTTTCATTTAATATCATTTAATTCCTTCGGAACAAATGGAATCAGGCGTGTATTCAACAAAACACTTAGAACGCCAACGATTCATATTACGTGACTGAACTTCTACTTTCAAAATCTTCGCGGTTTCTTTAGCGTAGCAAATGTTAATTATGTTGTCATCGTCCATCAACTCAGCTGAATACGACACAGCTGGACTGAGTTGATACGAACCCGTGAACAATATTTCGAGATCGTTGACGGTCATTTCCGACAAATCTCCCACATCTGATGATCATATATGTTTGAAAGAAATCTTTCGCCTACCCCATCGTTTTTCTTAAACTATAATAGCCAAGTTTCTTGAGAGAAACCAGTCATCCAATTTTTTGTAGCAGATAGATGAAAACCTGGCTTATCAATTGTTTTCTATATTATAATATATATTGAGCTTTCACAATATGTGTGATTGAAAATTTTTCTCAATATGTTTTTGTATTAAGTGTAAATGGTTCTTCGCAGCTAAATACAGCTGAATATAATGACTCTCGCTGAGTGACGAAAACTCGCTGGGTTGTTAAAGCAATACATGGCATCATTGAAAGGAAATATCGACTCCTCCGTCATCAAATAGATAATAGCACAGAAAAAACTAAGTGCAATCTTCGCACGGATTTCGGGGTAAAGATTACCTGCAACAAAAATTACCCCATGTGGGTAAACTTTACCCGCACATCTCGGGTATTCATCTGTTTTTACCTACGTTTGAAGAGTAATTCTCATTGTTTACCTCGAAGGCCTTGTAAACTGGTCCCTGGAGTAAGTTCCTCAAAGACACGAGATTGAACCAATGCACCAGATGTGAAAAACACATCTTTTCCGGAGAAGTCTCGGTTTTCCAGTACTTTAGGGTCCCTCGAGTAAGTTTCTCGAAGACACGAGATTAACTCAATGCACCAGGTGTAAGAAACATATCTTCTCCGGGGAAATCTGATTTTTTACAGTACTTTAGGGTCCCTGGAGTAAGTTCCTCGAAGACACAAGGTTGAACCAATGCCCCCTGTGTGAAAAGCGCATCTTCTTCGGGGAAGTCTGGTTCAATGTCGTGTCTTCGAGGAACTTACTTCAGGGACCCTAAAGTGCTGTAAAAACCAGACTTCCCTGAAAAAGATTTTTCGCACCTGGGGTATTGGTTCAATCTCGTGTCTTCGAGAAACTTACTCTAGGGACCCTAAAGTACTGTAAAACCTAAATTTCCCCGGAGAAGATGTGTTTTTTACACCTGGGGCATTGGTTCAATCTCGTGTCCTTGAGGAACCGACAGCAGGTACAAGATTTTGAGATGGGTAGTATAATTTTCTCGAAGAAGATGTTGTTCGCATACTTGGTGCAAAGGTGTGATGTCCGGAAAATGATTTCCGCGAGCGCAGTTCATCACCGGAAGTCCAATTCAGTCTAAAATTAGTGTGTAGAAATTCGTATATTTTAATAAAATGTACTGAATTACACATGATTATTCAATTTATAATTATTCAAAATTTTTTTCCACAGGATGAACCTTTTAGAATTTGTACACCCCTTCGCAACGCAGCGTAGCATGTTTCCCTTAATTTTCTCGAATTCTTTAACCTTGAACCCAATATTGACAAATAACTGAAGACTTCAAGTTCAAGCAGTATTCCACGCATATGAAAAAAATGCAGGTGAGCAGTAACAGTTTTTTTACTTTATGCCGTTTCCCTTTCCAGTATCCACGATCATTCGAAAAAACAAGATAACAGCTTGTATATAAACCGGCAAACGCAGCGCTTTCTTCATTCGTCATCATTTTATAATCTTCAAAAACTTCTTCAAGAAATTGTCTCGTCCATTTTAGAACAATGAGGGCAACCATTGCATTTCTGCTGATAACCTCAGTAGTTTTACTTTTCTCTATCGGTGAGTAAAACACATCAGATAATTGAAAAATTAATTTAAAATTTGTAAGTAATCTTTGTAGTAGGAACTAGAACAAGAAAACACGCGTGACCTAATGTTGACCCTTACATTATTTTACTATGAGTTTTTATTCTAATTTTTCCATACCTTTTCAATATAAGATTACTGTACTAAATCCTTTAGGCTAAAATCCTATCTAAAAGAATTTTCTAGCTGCGTGGGCATATTCTCATCACGTACTACGCGCGCGGCTCGCAAGTTTGAATGCGCCTTGGAACAGAGGTCGTATTTCTTTAACCAATTTTAAAGTTTCTTTTTTCAAATTGCAGCTAATAATGATAATAATAAGAGATTTATAACATTTCAAAGAGGTCTGTATGAGCCAATTCAAAGACGAAATGAAAATATTTGTTATTCAAATTGAAAACTAATTTTAAAAAAAATTACATTTTTACTACACTGTTAAAATGTTTGGAATTTTACCACACAGTAAAATATTGAACGACATTTCAAAAGATTCTATAGACTATCTATAGGTAGAAAAACTACTAAGGAACAATTTGTTTTTAGATAACTCATAATCTCATATGGATGTGCACACAAATAGTGATTCGGCACAAACAGACTTTCGACAGAAAAAATCTATGAAGTCCCTTGGTATCTTTAAAAAATCGAAATACATGAAAACTTTTTTAAATCTCTTCAAATCTTATGAGACCTCTGGAAATGTTCTTAAATTCACTAAAATCTTTGAAATCGGTTGAAATCTGTTAAAATTCCGTGAAATTTGTAAAATCCCCTGCAAATTTGAAATTATTAGGGGTCCCTTAGAATACATTATATTTTGTGAAAATCTTACAAACTCCTTGAAATCCTTTGAAGTCTTTCAAAAAAACCTGAAATCTTTCCAATCTTTTTAAAAAAATCCGCCCGCTGCGCGTCCAAATTCTCATCGCGAGTTTCGACGAGCATAGGGCGCGCAACTGTTGGGTCTGGCGCTTCGCGCTCGATAATGTATTCATATCTCGCTACGCGCTCGGTCTTTGTACTTTCCCCACATTTGTCCACAGACATTTCAAAATTAAAGGTCAAAGCATCGACAACTTTAATTTGGTGATTGTGAATTCTCTTTTGATAAAGCTCCTTCGGCTTTAACGAACACATTCTCATTACGTATCTTATGCTTCGCACTCCATTTGGTCCAGGACGCGAATTTTCCTTTATATCAAATGTATTTTATATGTACTTCTAGACCTTGGTCCGGAACTCCTTATCAAGATATTGCAAAATAAAGTACCTATGTTATTTTTCATGATTACTTCAATATTTGTTCTTTATTTTGAATTAATTATTATTCTCAGCAACCCTGAAAAACGTATTACTTCACTAAATTTATATTATGACAATTCATAATATGCATTGGTATTGAAACAGACGTATTTTCATTGTCTTGTTTTTGTAATTGAAAAAAGTGCGCATCTCATAAAAAAAAAACAGTTTTTTCATTCTACATTTTATTTCAACTTGTGTCGTTTTTCCATCAATTCAATTTGTTTACTTTCATTCTTATTTTAACGATTAGAATCACAAATACGCATCCTAGCGTAAATTTTTGCAGAACATTTTGTCTATTAATTGTTGTTCGTACCTTGTGTCATTTAAAAAACTTTTTATTTTATTTTGAATGTTATTTTTTACGATTGAAACAAAAACTTTTTCCAAGGTCTCCTCATTCTAAGAAGTGAACCTGGTAGTCCAGGTGCTTAAAATACATTTTCCCTGAGGAAAATTGATTAATTATACTACGCCGTCTCGTCCTCTAGATCACAAAGTAGTACCATCGTATCTGCATGGTTCGCGCCACAATTTTCAAAGACCAAGGAAAAAACTTTCCCCTGGCTCCCTCTACAACTTCCCAGGTCTGGTTAGTCATTACGTTGTTTTGTGCGGTTCGCAACACAAGTGCGTTTAAGTACGTTCCCGTTTTTTAATTGGTTTAAGTGATCCTTAGTCAAGATGGGAGATCGATCTAGATCGCCCAGAAGTTCTAGAAACCGTAAGCATCGTGGGAGAGATGATTCAGAAACGGAGATCGAAAAGAAGCTCCGAAAATTAGAGAAGAAACTGCGGCGTCTGGAGGATGGCAGCCGCCATCGCCATGCTCGTCGTTCAAGATCCACTTCACGCGAGAGGGACCGATCTGGACGTGGTCATCGCTCGAGAAGTAAGTCATATTTTGATGATTACGGTCGACGAGAAGATAGATACTCTACGGATCGAGATTCGATGCAAGTCGAGTATAGAGATTTTGGCGAGACTCTGCTGCCCGATCGAGATCCAAGAGACTCGACTAGTGGAAAAGTTTCGAGCATAACGCCATTGAATGCGCAAGCGCGTAGTTCAGGACAAATCGTAGTTTCTAACGAATCTAGGGACTTGTCACCCTCATCAAATAATGAGATTCCTGTCATACCAACAGATGCCGATAAAGTAGTTGAGCTAGGCCCGAGAGGTCAGCCTCCTACTGTAACTGAGATAGCTGATGTAAACCTAACCTTAAATAATGGTTCAGGTAAACAAGCTGATGGAGTCAACGTTCCAACAGAGGAGACCGTTGATCCAATTCCGTCAGATGAAGTGCTAAAACTGTTGGGCGATGACGTTATTGGCTCTATTACTGTGTCTCCAAAGGTTCATACCGTTCTTGCAGAAAGATGGACTAATATTCTCCAACGAGGTTGTAAAAAAGAGGTACGTCAAGAACTGCTGACTACCTATCCTCCAATCGAAAATTGTCAATTTATGCAAGCTCCAAAAATGAATCCGTAGATTTTGGCAACGATGGACGATAAGCAAATCAGAAAGGACAATTATCAAGTGCTAGCGCAGAATCAGTTGGGTGCGGCGATATCAGCAACTGGATCAGTTTTAGATAAATTATTGTTCTCTGAAGATCCGGATGATAAGTCGAACGTTTTGAAGCTAAGTGATGCAGTGCGTCTAATGTGTGACCTACATCACTCTATGTCATTGTCGAGGAGGTCCTTTTTTACTCCTTCGTTTGAAAAAGTTCCGAAAGGATTAGCGTTGGCGGAGAATTGTCTAGTGGATAAGCTTCTCTGTGGGGAGGATTTTGGTAAACGTGTTAATGCTGCAAAGGCAGCTGAAAAGGTGGGACTAAACATTAAAGTCACTCATTCACTTCCTTCAGCTCCAAAGCCTCTTCAACGCAAGCCTGGACAAGTTGGTGCTGGACCCAAGAACACAAGATCTTTAAACTCGAAGGGCCCGCCCCAGAAGCAATACCAATTGTATTCTCAGGGCGGGCAGAATCAATGGCACCAGAGCAAGCAGAATCAGTGGAACCAGAATGAACAGAAGTCTCAACCCAAAAGGACGTATCGACCGAAACAGTAAACGTAAGTATAGTTCCTGGTCGATTACAATGGTTTTTCGATGAGTGGGAACAAATTACTTCAGATGTAACCATTCTTGAGTGGGTAAAGGGATATAAGTTAAAGTTTAACCAGAAACCTGTCCAACTGTATCCTCCAAAGCTTCCCACGTTGTCAGGGAAGGAATTGCTGCATATGGAGAGTGCTGTCACAGTACTCGAGAAAAAAGGAGCAGTAGTCAAGTGTCAAGCTTGTCATGACCAGTTTTTGTCGTCCTATTTTCTGGTGGACAAATCTAATGGTGAGAAAAGATTTATCTTAAATTTGAAAAAATTAAACGTTTCCATAGATCCACCTCACTTCAAATTAGATGACGTGCGTTCAGTCGTGAAACTAATTTCTGAGAATTGTTTTATGGGCACAATTGATTTGAAGGACGCGTATTTCTCTATACCAGTAGCTCCAAAATATCGAAAATATCTTCGATTTAGCTTCCACGGAGTAATTTATGAATTTACTTGTCTGCCTTTCGGACTTTGTACAGCCCCCTTTGTTTTTACGAAGATCATGAAGCCTGTGGCTCAATTTTTGAGATTAAAAGATGTTATTTTGGTAGTTTACCTTGATGATATTTTTATTATGGACAACTCTAAATCAATGTTTACATCTAATGTAATAATTACATGTAAACTTCTTGAAAGTCTAGGTTTTATTCTTAACCTTGAGAAATGCCAATTGAGTCCCAGTCACAGATGCAAATTCCTAGGACTTTACTTCAATAGCCTAAGTATGTGCGTTGAGCTACCTGATACGAAGCGTTATAAAATATCTGAGTTGATCGCTAAACTTAAAAAGAAAGAAAGATGTGGTATTAGGGAATTTAGCAGTTTTGTGAGATTATTAGTCTCAAGTTGTCCTGCAGTAAGGTATGGTCTTCTATACACAAAAAGTTTTGAAAGAGAGAAGTTTCTTTGGCTTGAAAATTCTCATGGGAATTACGATGAGGATATGAGTCTTTCTGAGATTCTCCTTGAGGATTTTACCTGGTGGCAAGATAGCATCATGCACGCATACCAACCTATTAGGAAATATAATTATTGCTTAGAAATCTTTTCCGATGCATCCACTACCGGATGGGGTGTTTTCTGCAATTCTCAAAAGACTCATGGATGGTGGAGTGAGATGGAAAGCTCTTTTCACATCAATTATCTAGAGTTAATAGCGGCTTTTTATGGGTTAAAGTGTTTTGCCAATAGTTATAAAGATTGTGAGATCCTCTTACGGATTGACAATACAACTGCCGTCGCATACATTAACAGAATGGGCGGTGTTCAATACCCACATTTGCACGGAATAACTAAGCAAATCTGGCAATGGTGTGAGCAAAGAAATATCTGGATCTTTGCTTCGTATATTAGTTCCAAAGAGAACATCGAGGCAGATAGCGAATCCAGAATTCGTTCGATAGGTACTGAATGGGAACTCGGTATGAAGTACTTCAGAAAAATCAGAAAGTACTGGAAAGAGCCTGATATAGATTTATTCGCATCATTGAACAATGCGAAATGTAAAAAATATATATCTTGGCAAAGAGATCCGAATTCCATTGCAATAGACGCATTCACTGTCTCGTGGAAGAGGTATTTTTTCTATGCTTTTCCTCCATTCAGTGTGATTCTGCGGGTCATCCAAAAAATAATTATTGACAAAGCAGAGGGTATTCTTGTTGTTCCCTATTGGCCCACTCAAGTGTGGTTTCCCCTGTTTAAGAGATTATTAATCGGGGAGATGTTGGTATTTCATCCGTCACATGATTTATTAATTTCACCTTTCAGGGAACCTCATCCGCTCTCAGCCTCCCTTACCCTGGTTGCAGGCAGGCTATCAGGAAAGCCTTCTCACTAAGGGATGTTCCAGAAAAAGGGCTAGCTGTGATAGAAGCTTCACTGGCCGAATCAACCCTTAAACAGTATAACTCAGCACTCAAGACTTGGTGGTCATTCTGTGCAGAAGAGTCAGTCGATCCGTATAACCCAAGCATTTCGTCAGTCCTCGAGTTTCTGACTACGCTTATAGATAAAGGAATGTCTTACGGATCCCTCAATACTTATAGATCAGCAATTTCGCTGATAGTTCCCTTTGAATTGGGTGATAATGAAACAGTTAAGAGATTTTTTAAGGGTGTATCTAAGCTAAAGCCCCCAGCACCTAAATATAAGTACACGTGGGATCCTACTCCGGTATTAAATTTCTTAAGTTCATGGTACCCAAATACGAATTTATCGTTACCTGAGTTATCAATGAAATTGGCAGTTCTATTAGCTCTCATAACTGCACAAAGGGTACAAACCTTAAGTAAAATCAGCATTTCAAATATTAACTTGCGTCCTAGTGAAATCTTAATTAAGATTCCAGAGAATATTAAAACTTCCGCTCCAAATAAGTTCCAACCATTGTTATCAATCCCTTATTTTATAGATCAGCCAAAGATATGCGTGGCTTCTGTACTAGTAGCTTATTTAGATGCGACAAAGAAGTTAAGAGGAGTCGAGGATGATTATCTTTTCATCACATACAGAAAACCATTTAAGGTGGTTACTAGTCAAACTCTGAGCCGATGGATTAAAATGGGATTGTCAAAAAGCGGTATTGACACGTCTATTTTTTCAAGCCACAGCACTCGCCATGCGGCCACATCAGCAGCTCTTAGGAAGGGCCTTAATGTCGAGATAATAAGGCAAGCTGCGGGTTGGACTGAGGGCTCAAATGTATTTGCGAAGTTCTACAATAAACCATTAGTCTCCGACGAACGTTTTGCAGATTGGGTATTAGATGCCTTGGAAAGTCAAAAAGACTGATTGTTTAAATTAAGATTAAGGTTCATTGATATTGTTCTTGAATTCGCCTTCAAAAAAGCTCATGTTCTTACAAAGTTCGATTTTCACTATATTGTTTTTCCTTCTTTCTTCGTTATAAGTCTCAAATAAAGGCGTTAGTACATTTGTAACTCACTAAGGTATTCTTTAAACATCTACTTTGTGATCTAGAGGACGAGACGGCGTAGTATAATTAATTGATTAAACGAACTTACCTGTGTGAAGTTCAATCATAATTATACAAGCCGTCTCGTCCGAATAGATCAATCCCTCCCTACCCTACGGCATATCTTGGATGACAAGCCGTTTCTTCCCTAAGATTAGTGAGTCACGATATTGTTGCTATTTCTTCAAACTTAATGACTAACCAGACCTGGGAAGTTGTAGAGGGAGCCAGGGGAAAGTTTTTTCCTTGGTCTTTGAAAATTGTGGCGCGAACCATGCAGATACGATGGTACTACTTTGTGATCTATTCGGACGAGGCGGCTTGTATAATTATGATTGAACTTCACACAGGTAAGTTCGTTTAATCAATTAATTGGAAAGTGGCGGAAATTCAACTTTAAAGCTCCATCGATACTTTTTGTCAGCGAAACTGAAAAAAAAGGGATACCGATCTGTCTCAATTTGCAATTAAATATAATTATACAATAGGCGATCTAAAAATTCCCCTCCAGTTTTAAGGCATCACTAGAATATATTCCGTGCGTAAATCAAAGTTTTAAACAATTCCAATAATATCCGCCCAACTTACGAAAATTTATTTCTTGAAAAGTAGTTGAATTTGGGGAAGTTTTTTTCAGTTTCTCATGTTTATTATTAAAAACAATTATCCGTTGAAAGAATATCAAGTAGGAAAAAGTTACGACCCATCATTTTCTATAAGCCTACATTTGAAAAAAAATTAAGCTTGTCACTTTTAAGATTTTCGTCCCACGACACGTTTGGACAGTACTTTCATCCAATCTCGAACGCTGGTCGTGTTTTTTGATCCAGACTCTTAATTACTTTCGGTTTTCAATTTTTTTTTCTTAGGAAATACAAACAAATGACATGGAACAAAATTCAAAAACATTGGTCAACACAAAGATAAGAATGCGCTAGTTTTCACCTTTGTTTGCCTGTCCATCCTCGACATGTGTCTGTTTCGACCCTTATGAAGAACTTCTCCGGGGAAAGTTGTTTGAACTCGAAAATTCCCTCTATACTTTTTTCTGCCGAAAGTGAAAAAGCATGGTATTATATAGTGGCTGTCAGCAAACATGGAAATATTGTTAAACAATCAGCTTTTTCATGCACGAATCGAATTCCGTAGCCAAGACAGAGCATAATACGCTTGGGGTTCAAATTTCAAGTCATTTTGTTGAAATGAAAAAAAGTTACAACGAGTTTATGTTAAAAAACGCATTAAATTTCGCTCGTCGAAGTTTGCTGTGTATATTTCATTTTCCACAAAGTTGAAATCGCACAAAAAAAAATTTCTGCACAAAAATTGTGATTTTGATTAAGAACTATATTCTCATTTTTTTCAAATTTGAGATTCAGATAATTTTTCGCGTCAGTTATTGCATCCGGACCCTCAAATGTAAAACATTAAATTAATTGTTTGAATAATTTTCATTAAAAATGAATTCAATTACTTTTTATTCCAAATAAATGCTGCACTCAGAGAAAAACTTGTGTGGAAACAAAAGCATTTTCATCTTGCCTGTTTTGTTTTGAACAACTTAAATATCTTTTTTAGATAAATAGAGTTGTTTGGCTGCAAGATTAGGTGAATTTTGTACCAAAAGGATCATTTTTGCTTCAAAAAGATTCATTTTGAGATAAATCAAATTCCTCTTAAGCTTCAATTGAAGAGGAAATTCAATTTGTTTCAAGAAGCATCCTTCTGACACAAGAGGACATTTTTCTGAGTGGTACTATTATTAAAATATTAAATTATATTAAATATTATTAAATTAAAATTTCGATTGGGTTTTTCAATTTCAATTCAAAATGTAGAGAGTGGCTGAATTCACTGAACTTGACCAATCATTTATTTTCTTTAAGATTTTATAGAAATATATAATTCTCTTGAATAAAAAATGAATGATTGTAGGATGATTGCAAAAAATTTAATTTTTCATCTATGCTCACCTATGTAGCCTAATACAGCTAAACGAATCATATCAGATTTCAATAAGAAATCTTCAGTAACAGATTCACAATAAACATTGCAAGAATTTTCGATATCTAGAATATTTTTTAAAATTTTACCATTTTTGTCATGTCTCAATTTTCATTTCTAATACTCAAAATAGAAAAAATTATTCAAGATATCGTAAATTTCTGCAAAATTTATCAAGAATCTATTCCTATTAACTTTTCATTCAAATCTGGTACCAACCGGTTCGATAGATCAGGATGTAGAGGTGAGCATATGTCGAAAATTGGTTATTAGGGTTTCGTAGCCTCGGGTAAAAACCCTTATATTTTCGTTTAGGTGTCCGTCCGTCGTACTTTTTTCAAGATCGGGAATCTTGAGAAGAAACCAATTTTTCAAATAAACCCAATAATATCGAAGAAATCATTTCTTGAATTCAAAGAAGGGAGAAACGTCATTTTTTAAAATCAAAACAAATTTATGCTTATTTTAAAGGTACTTTCACTTTGAATTAGAAACATAAATTCAAAGAAACAATGACTTTTATTCAATAATTAATAAAGCCTTCAGTTTCAAAAATAATTTGAAGGAAAATTCATTTAATTGTAAGTTAGAACTTACGATTTTTGGACATTTATGATATTAAGAGTTAAGTTTTAGTCTAGCTATAAGAGTTTTAAAGGCACGAATTTTCCTCATATCCGTGTTTTTCGTTGAAGATCAATAAACATTAAATACATACGAGCTTATCAGTTTTCAAGTTATCCATGTTTTGAAGGCTAATGTTTGAAAAATCTCAGTATATAAATAGCCAGATATAAGCATCTCGATATCAGTAGAAAAAAGTAGTGAAATTGTTTGTTGTACGAAAAGTCTTACTTTCTATGATGAAGCTTTTAATTCTTATTTTGGTGGCATTTTCTGTCGGTGAGTATACGTGAAGAAATTAAATTAATTAAAAAAAGTTTTTGTGTTTGTTATGTGATGATTTTTACAATGTTATTCGTATATTTACTTAGATACTTACTGGTCAAGCACTGACTTAAATGTACTATACATATTGAAAATAAACACCTCCTTCAGTTAACATTTTTTTATTTCTATTGCAATTCATAATTTGGAGAAAAACGATCATTTTGAGTTCAAACAGGAAATTTACCGCAGTAATTACACATAATTATGAATTGAACCAGCAATTTTTCGAAAAAAAATGTAATTCAGATCTCTTAAAAAGAATTTTCTAATCGAATTATGATTCTGACTTGGAAATGTAAATTTTCCAAAATAATTACAATATTGACTCAGACAGGGTGAATTTTCTGAAGTAATTCTGATCCTGATTTGGAACAGTAGAGTTTTGGCAAGAACGATATTTTATAGTTGGTTCAGGGAATTTTCCAAAAGAATTGTAATTCTGATTTTAAAGAGGAAATTTTTGGGAAGAATTCTAATAAAAGTTATTGGAATATAGAACAAGATAACCAACAGAATCTGAAATTTTTAGGAGGGGGAAAAATATTCTGTAAAATCCTAATCACTATTTATTTAAAACTAAAACAAAAATCCACTTCTGGACCGAAGTGTGGCTGAATTGAGGGAAAGGAAGTTTAATCAGAAAAAATCCATAAGATGTTGAAGATCCCTTATTCCTTGTTTTCGTCAACATTCCGAAAACGAATAGTTTTCCTCGTCAGGACAAAAGCTTCATTAAAAAGTTGTAATTCATAATTCGAAGTCAAGTATTAGTACCATTGTATATAAGATATATTGTATTGTATGTAAGATACATAATTTTATATTTCTCGTATTCTCATTATTCAAATTGAGATTTCTATTATTTTGGATAAATAATAGATGAAAACTTCATCTTGAATGCAATGTTAATTTCCATTAGAATTTTTTACTTCAAAGATCATTGATTAAAATTGATAAGAACAGTTTGTGAATGAGAGACAAAACTTTCGTTTTATTCCATTTGTCACGTATTTACAAAAAGTTATTATTACTACTTCTATGATAAAATAAATATATTTGCCACTTAATAATATAATGAGGAAGTAAAATTCTCATTAAACGAGCATCATACAATAATAAATACAAAGGGGAAACACCCGGGATCGAATTTACAGCTACTTGAAATAAATATTATAATTGTTGAAAAAATGATTTATTCACATTTTAGGAGTACTTTATTATTATCAATAGTAAAACTGGTCAAAAAATAGATCCTAGGTATAAAAGAATGATTTATTTCAACCTGAAACTTGATTTTTTTGCTTAGTAAAAGGCGTTACAAAGGTCTCAATTAGGACTCTGTGGCATAAAAATGAAGAATTTAGAAAATAACTCTTCAAAAACGTTATAGGCTTCAAAAAAGTCATCTTGTGTAACAGAACTGCACAAGAAGACTTCAAGCGAGAGAAGTATATTTCCAAAAATCAATGTAATAGGCGTATTAGAGACAGTTATATAACAAAACTAAAAAAAGTTAAAGATAAAGTCTTTTTGTGAAATTCTGTTACACAAGTTGGCCTTTCCTTTTCTCAAGTTTATATTTTCGGAGATTTTTGCCTAAATTCAATAAACAGGGAAATTAAACCATAGACATTGCTGCTGTTCTCTAAAGTTTTTCTTTCCTTTAACTCTACGAAACTGAATTATTCAAAGAAAGGATTGCATAATATGTATAATAAATAACTGCAAAACTTATTCACATTCAAGCCTTTGTCTTGATGTTTCAGTTTGCGTCAAAGCCGGATTCTTTCATCATCATCATCATTATGATTACGGCCGTAAGATTGTAGTTGGTCCGGAACAGCTTCCTGCTGGTGTCTACTACTGGCCAAGACTTAATGGTCCTATACGTTCTATCACATCTCGTATACGTGTATGGAAAAAGAATGGTGCGATCTATGCATATGCGAGTAAAAAGAGAGACACTGTTGAGAACTTGTATGATAAAAACCATAAAGAGATTATAGTAGTAAACGGACAGATTGTGCCACTTATTCATCCTGTAGCTGTACATTACGGTATTGATTACCAAACTAATGGCAGAGATTAACAATAATGCATTTGTATTAACTGCGCTCCAAAAGGTTCTTTGCAGTTTCCCTGTCTCTTGGCTAAAGATCCTAGAAAATGCGAGCGCTTCTTTCAAAAATCCGGCTGCAGGCGGTAGGGTACCATATGGAGAATGAGTTTTGTGTACGCAAATACGCAAAAAATGTACATGCCATCGATACAAATAATTTTAAAATATATTTTCTAGCTCTTGAGTTCCCCTCTCCTTCACAAAAAACTATGGGAAAAAATGTCAAAATTTTGCTGTTCTGTTGGATATTTTAGAAATTATAGTTTATTTTAAGCTTCATATTTCCTCAAATTTTCTAGAGAAGCAGTTAAATATTTGTACTTCACATAATTTTTACTGCACAACTTGATCTTTGATCAATCTTGTAAATCTATGATAAACCACTCTTTTGTCAACACAAATCTTAGAGAGTTTAAGTAAATTTGTCACACCTCCGATGCGTCTCATAAACCCCCAAAGTCTTGTTGTTTCTCTTACTCAAAGATCAGACACACTTTAGCCTTCGTAGTAAGAACCTGTTCTCTGAATTATACTTTCAAATAAACAGATTTTATTGTATTAACAAATTCAGTATTTTATTCCAGAGAGAGAACAACCTAACCTTTTCAATTGCTACCAACTATTTACAAATAAACACTAATTTCATTATAATCAGTATCACATATTTCAAATTTACCTTTCTACATTAGTTTATAATATTTCTCTGGACCATTTGATTTTAACATTCCTGAACATTTATTTTGAAAACCAATTTCAATCCAGTTTTCATCTAGGTAAATATATTACTTAATCATATTACTGAATATTCTAAGCCGCAAATAAAATAAAATTGGGTCATTCACCATGAGGTGCAGTTGCTCTTGTTCTAAGATAGCAGTCACATTTTTTAGTCGGGATGTGTTCCAATTCAACCATAGTACTAGATATTCATATGAACGGATATGAAAGTCTTTAATCCTTCTTGACAGAGGCAAAAATTGGCCGAGCAGGATCCAATTCTATTAATTTCACTTTTAATTTATTTGTTATATTTACTCAACAGGAATATTCAAAACACTTATATTCACAATAAGTTATGCACTATTTATATATTTATTATAAATGAAAAACATATCTATTGTGTAACATACTTTTGTAATCCATTTTGAGCCTCATGTATGCAGCTAAAATCCATGCATGTTACCAAATAGTTAATCACTTTTGCAAACATATTTTTCGAGTGATGGTGCTCAACGACTTGCAACTGTATACGAAGCACCAGTCAATTCTTCAATTGCGATGACATTCATATCTCTTGTCTTTCAATAAGCTGTATGCATTAAAGTTTATTTTATCAAGCGAGCTGTCTCGTCTCCAAATATCGAAACGCCTACTGTCCGTCCAAAAAGTTTAGGCACCACGATTTTTGTACAAATTTTCGTGAAAATCTCAGCAGAAAAAAATTCTAAAAATATGAGACAACATGCATGTTGCAGGTAAAGGTTTTGCTAATACTGATACAGAGTTTCAGAATTTTCAGATGATTAGGGATGATTTCCGGGCGAGTAAAACATGGAAAAGCATAATGATCATATGATCATTTCAGAATACTCAACTTTGAATGGCTGTAACTCACTGAAAAAAAATTATAGAAAATCTGCAACAAATATATGGGTTTCGTTGACCTTTTCTGTGCCCAGTGGTGATATTTAGAGTAATAAATAATTATTCGTCAATAAGTTATTGACAAAAGAGTGGGGAGGCATCATTCCCGGAACTAGGAAGTGTACAGAGATGATTCTTGAAGCAAATTACACATTTTCGGCTTCTGACAATGTTGTGCGTATTGTCAATGAGCAAAAATTTGTGTTTGAATGTTTCAAAAATAATTTTCTTCTTGGATAAACACAAAAGGTCTTATTAAAATCGAGGCAACCGTATCCCTTTTTCTGCATCAGGGCTAAGGGACTGTGTGACTATGTGAGTGTGAGAAAAAGTTGTCTTACACGTGTAACAGTAGCATCAGCAGGATCCCATGCTGAGTATGTGGTAGCCCCGAATATCGTTAAGCCTTTTGTATTTTTCCAAAAATGAAATGATTTTTTCAACATTCAAGTGCAACTTTTTGCTCGTTGATAATACGCACAACATTGACAGAAGCCAAAAATGTGTAATTTGCTTCAAGAATCATCTCTGTATATTCCTTAGTTCCGGGAATGATGCCTCCCCACTCTTTTGTCAATAACTTATTAAAAAATACTTATTTCTGACTCTCAATATCACCACTGGGCACAGAAAGAATCAACGAAGCCCATATATTTTTCTGCAGATTTCTCATAATTTTTGTTAGTGACTTACAGCCATTCATATTTGAGTATTCTGAAATTATCATAGGATTATTATGCTTTTTCACATTTCTCTCGCCCGAAAATAATCGCTGTCTGAGAAGAAATGAAGAGCTGTAGTCCCAGGAAAATCTTTTGATAATCAATCCAAAATCGGATCGGGATGTGGCCATACTGCATGAGCTTGGTGGACAAGGTTGTGTGAAAAAGTACAAAAAGACCTGTGCTTCTGGGAACCATCGGCAGGTCTTCCGTATCTCACCGCCGTATGCAGTGTATAACTCGTCTCTTCGAAGCACCAAAGTGCATTGCTTGGATCTCATCGGCGTATTTGTAATAGTAGTTCTCAGAGAAATCTACTCTGAATATGAGATCATTTTCATTTAACGAGGTCCTTTTGGTCTTTATTTGATGCGCTTGATGACGCCACTTGATACCGTGTTTTTTCATGTCAGGAAGTTGGTTGTTAAATTTCTCCATCACCTCTGATACAGTAGCCACTCTTTGGTTCTTGATGAAACAAGAAACTTTTTTATTCACGTTTCTTATTTTTTTCTCTTCTGTGATTTTTGTCCATTGACTAACTTTCAATGGAATACTACCATCAATCTGGGAATGGATCATCTTGTCTTTATACGAATGACCACATTGGCCAATCATGCATGTGCAATTTTCAACATCGCAAGCGACAGCAGCCAAGCATTGCACCATCGAATTTTCAGCTATCGCGTGCCTCCTGGAGAGAGTGGAAAGCAAAAGTTTGGAATTGGGATGTTTGATGCAGGCACAGGTTTCGTGATCTCGCGCTTTTGGTTTAGTGACCCAGAAGGGTTTGTCACGCAAAAAACTGGAATAGGAGATTTTCAATCCTGTTTCCAGGACAAATTTTTTGTGAATGTTGTGAATCGAGTCGAGGAGGATACGTCTCTAGACTTTGACATTGTTTTTATTTCACAAAATCCTTCTTGGTTGGACAAATTTGGCTAACCTTGCCATCCTCAAAAAAAGTGACAATCAAATTTCTTATTTTGGACACTTTGGCTTGCTTTGGTTTATTGGAGGGACCAATTGATTTTCTTACCAGGTGGTTCTCCTTCATACTCGCAGTGTTCAGTTCAACTTGTGTTTTCAATTGTTTTTACAAAACGTATCCACGAAAAAATTGTTTCCTCACAGCAGGGGAAATTTTTTTAGGACCAACGAGCAAGAATACTTCTTTATTTGGAGATTGGGCAATCTGTGAACCTTTTTTAACCGAATCTTTGTAACGTAAATATTTCTTCTTATATCTTTCCGCTTTATTGATCAGATCTTAGATAATTAATTCCTGCTGTGCAATTTTTCTGCGTGCCTTAGCCCTATCCTTTTCTTTAGCTTTTCTACCTACCCTTTTTTGTACTGAAGCAGGCTCGTCATTCCTCGATTCAGGAGGAATGGCAGACGTCAAAAGTTGGTTTCTTCTTATTCGAGCTCGATAATTTTTCGAATGTTCTCTCCACAGCCGCCTCTTTTTGCGTTTTTCACGGTCAGTGCAGTCTTCAATCAGTTTTTTACCTCGATTTTCAGCTTTTTGTTTCAGGTAACGTATTTTGTCTTTTTGTCTTCTATCATGCAGTCACTCTGCAGTGATTCGAGCTCTTCGATGCCGTTGACGTTCAGCTGCTTGCCTTCTCTGTTCCTCACCACTGCGTTGAACTGGCAGTTTATTATCGTTATTTATCTTTCATAGAATTGGTAGTAAATATTTTTCAATAAATTTACGTTATTAAAGATAATAAACTGCCGGTTCGACGATTTTTAGACAAGAAACCCTTATTTCTTCAAAAAAAACAAATGTTTGAGAAAAATTATTTAGACACATGGAATAAATTATTGTAAATAAATATTCAACTAGCCCAATAGTAATAATTTTCAGGAAAGAAACGAATTTTCGAGAAAAAAAATTATTCAAGCAAATTCCATTTGTTTGAATAATTAAAAATGTATTAGGCAATGCTCATTAATATTCTACTGGACCAATATAAATAATTTAAGAGAGAAAAAAGATGAGAATACAGTGCTCAAAAGGACGTTTTTATTAAGAATTGATATTTTTGGTTTCAAGGGTAGTTTTCAGGGACTCGTAGGGGTGTGTTAGGGGTGTCAAACCCATATGTCCGATACAAGAAATTCTTTGTCGGATAATTCTCTAAAAGCCTCTATATTTTCCCTTCACATTTTTTCAAACCCTAAAAAATTATTACAAAAACTCCAAAAAGTGATTTTTCCCCATGCATTTTACATGGGAAACTTCAAGTCAAAACCGGCAGCAGTTGAAATCGAAGAAACAAAAATAAGGCATTTTCTTTTTTCGGATTTGGAACAAGATGGGGGGGGGGAATCGTTGCCCTCTAAAAAGAAAGTGTTTTTGAGCCACCCTAATATACACAGATTAATGGCTCGGGGACACGATTTGTCCACCATCTGGCAGGATGAGAAGCAAGTTATCCAAAATCAGCATTGAATATCATTTCTGTTCGTATCATGAATATTTAAACAAATTGTTCAAATGAAATTTTCTTTAAATAATTTGAAAATCAAATTTTTTCACTACATAACGACTAGACATTTTTTCGAATCAACAAAAAAATCAATTCTTTTTTTTTTCTTCAAATCATACTTAGAGTTGGCGCAAGCCTTATGAAGTTTAACACGTATTTCCCATAAGACAAAAAGACATTTTTTCACATTGTATTCGGAATCATCAATATTTTGTGAATGTAGTTGAAACTCAACATTTCTCAACACAATCAGTCATAGATTACTAATTTAAGATTGCTTTATAAATATGACCCCATAAGTCTGTTTTACAGGGTCCGAGAAAAACCCCATCAGTGAAAAATGGGTTTTCCTAGTTTTTGGCGCTAATTATGATTTTTTGCGGTTCTCGAAAGGCAAATAATGTAAACAAAAATTATACTTCAAACGATGTTTTATTGTTAATAATATTTTCTTAGAATAATGCTACGAAAAGAATGTTTGTTCAAAAATGTTCCGTTTTCGTCCAATTTTTGATTATAGTGAGGTAAATATTTAATTAAAGTTAACCAAATTAATAGTCTGAACAATTTATTATTATTGTTGATAATATTCAATTTGAATTATGCTCGAAACTAATGGAAAGTAATGAGTAATTCAAGTTAACAAACATAGTTGTTTATACAATTTATTATTGTTTGTAACTGTTTTCTCTTAGGGTAATGCTAGAAAGTTGCTTTTTCTGAAATCACTAGTCACAGTAGAGATCAAAACAAAAACGAAATGATTAGGAGTCGGTGGGAGAAGTAGATTTGTAAATGACTTGTAAAAATTTTGTTTTGAATAATAACTCAAGGGAAAAGCTAGACTTACTGCATTCAGTAATTTTCTCCCGGTACTCTGTTACCACGTGTAGTAAATATTGTTGTTGAATTTTATCTCAAGTGAGGAGGGAATTGAAGTCAGATATCAATTTCACGAAATATCTGTTTCATTTCTAAAAAATGTTCTCACAGAAAGAAAAAAGATTGTTTAAAATATGATTCTGTCTCACTTTTATTCATTATTTGTTCATAACCAAAAAGCCAAAGCAAAGTTAAACATTTCAGAAAAAATTGCAACTTTCTAGCACTCACATAGGAAAAGATAGTTATTAACAATAATGAATTTTTTGAACAATTATTTTTGTTCACATGCATAAATTATTATCTCATCAGAATAAAAATGGACAAAAAGTTAAAAATTTTAGAAAAAAACACAACTTTCAAGCATTAAGCAAAGATAATATTGTGACCAATAATAATAAATTGTTCAAACAATCGTTTTTGTGAACTTTAATTATTTATTACTTCAGGTCAATCGAAAAGTGTAACTAACATTTATTTGAAATTTTCCATTTATAACATATTTCCAACAACAAATTTTAATAATTTGTAAATCGTTTTTATAAAATTGACACTTAAAACCCCTTAATTTTTTCTTGCATAAAAATGGGGATTTTTCTAAGAAATTTAATGAAATTATTTGAAATATAAAAATATAAAAAATCACAATTATGATTATATCTTTAGTATTAGGAGACGGTGGAGGTTGTGGGCCGTGGGGAGTCGTGGGCCACCTTAATCTCCGCCATATTGTGGGTGGTAGGACTGCTTTAACCACTGCCAAAAGACTCTCTTTGTGTGAGCTAACTTTGTGAACTCGACTCATAGTCTCAACGCGCGTAGTTAGTATTTTGAAATTGTTGATTAAAGAAATCAAAATAAAAGTTTTTGTACAACTCAAGTGGTTGATATTCGAAGTCCCGTTCTACATCAGATTTCAAAGGCACGTTATTGCAAAATATTCCTTGAGCAATTAGCTTTAAATTCAATCAAACAATTTAGGTCAAACATTCATTGTAAATGGCAATTTGGTCATCTCGTAAATGTCGGCTGTGGGGAGTTGTGGTCCACCATTAGTGGGGAGTCGTGGGCCAAACCTTCTTAATGCGTATTTAAATGTTTTAAGTGAAACTTCTTTTCTCTTGTTCTGAAAAAAATTTTGTATTATCTGGAAGGGCACAATGCCAAAGATTTTTAATCGGAACAACAGAGTTCACTGCAACATGTGAGATCGTGCTGTGCACTTGAAATGTGCCAACATGAGGACCGGATATTACACTTGCATACATTGTGAATCAGAATAATTTTTTTTTATCTTTTTAGAATCATTAATTTTTATTTACTCCAACTTTAATAAACATAAACTACTGGAATATGCCATTTTCTTTTATTTTTTGTCATGGCGCACAACTCCCCACCAAAATCACAAATATCGATTTTCATAAGATTTACGTCATCCTAGATATTTCTCGCGCATTAACGAGTTTTATTAATTGTGGTCTCCAGTTGATGTATTGAAAAGTTTACTACAAATACAAGTTCATACATGGACAATTTATCGATGTTCAGAGATGTTATGTCTTGAAAACAAAGCGTGGTCCACAACTCCCCACTCTCCCCTACCTATTTTTATTAATTAATTGTGTATGAATGCGTTAGTACAGTCAAGATCGATAAATAAACTTTACGACAAACCTTAGTTTACAAGTATTATTTGTAATTTTTAATAATTTCTTTTCGTTCTATTATATCATAGAATAACAGGATTCATGTGTTGAAAAGAACAACAAAAATCACATATTTTGAGAGAAAATTCAGTGTCTCATTTGACCCCGTATGCTCATCTCGCCCCGCTCTCCCCTAGTTGAAAAATTTTGTTTTGCTTGAATTCAAATACTTTTAATTTAAAATCAACATCTTCTTGGATGAAAATTCAACAATTAGGTTAAACATTTAAATTTGTTGTTGAAAAGTATTCATATTTATGGGTTATTTCATTTTTGGTTTGAAATTTTTCTCGTTTATTCAACAGCATGGGTTAACGCGAACTGATTTCACTCAAATTTGGAGATCATGTTTTTGGGAATTCGAACAAAACGAGGGGATCTTGTTAAAAATAAAATTCATTTCCGATTCTTTAATTTATAATTATTCTATTTATGAATAGCATATTACTTTTGTGATATTTTTAAATTTAGATTAAAACTTATTCAATTTCTCCTTATTTCTAATTGGAAAATCATGTCTACTTGAAGTTTCAATTTTGTATGACGTTTGAAACTCATAACGTCACATAGCTAATTTAATTATATGAAATCATTGAATTAAGTTCACAGTTGGATCTTTCAAAGACAAAAATGACTTCATTTTGATATATTTCAGTTCTACTTATTTGATTTTTCAGTATTTTTCTGTTTGATCTTCGAATTTTGTTCCGTTTGCGTGATATTGATAATTATAAATAAAACATATTCATCATCTTAAAAATTTCTAGAATTTCAGTTTAAAATGATAGTTTTTAATGCGCAATTGTTTTGTCGGATTTGTTTTTCTCCCATATTAGTAAACGCAATGAGATAGCAAAAGTGGAAGAGCACATGCTTAACTGTTTAAATTATAGATAACATTACATTTTGAAGAACACAAACACAATTTTGACTTATCACAGCGACCTAGGCTCACGGAAACCCTGTAATTGGCTCTTAAAGCTCCTGGGCTGAAACAAATATGCAACTGAATATGAATATGTATGAATTCAAAAATATGTAGTTACATTTTTTAAGGATTAACACTGAAGTCCTTTTGCAACAAAAGCTTAAATTCGACAATATTTAATTTAGGATTGTTAATTTTTAGAGGTTTCCAATTTCAAATTACACAATTGTGTAGTTTTAAATTCTATTATTATGGATGTCAGGGCAATTTCACTATTATATCTTCCAAGATGGCAAAATTTCATATCGAAAACATTAACAGTCAGGTGTCAATTCAATAATGTTTATTTAAATAATCTACATTGCATATTTTTATAAATTCTTCGAAATCGCAGAGTATCAAATCGAAAGACTTGAAAGCTGCTCAGTTTTTAGTTTAAAGGATTTGTAATTAAACAACTTTGAATTCAATGAATGAATAAAAATAAATTGGAAACAATGAAAGATTCAAACAATAATAACAATAATAAAAACGACCTTTTGAGCACTGTATTCTCACCTTTCTTTTACCTTAAATTATTCATATTGGTCTAGTGGAATATTTTTCATAAAAAGCCTAATTAGTTTTCAATTATAATAAATATTAATAACATAATAAATAATAAATAAAACAATATAAATATAAAATATAATAAATAATAAAGGTAATAAATATTCCACTGGACCAATATTAATAATTTGAGGTGAAAAAAGACGAGAATACGGTGCATAAAAGGTCGTTTTTATGGAGAATTGATATTTTTGATCTTAAGGGTAGTTTTCAGGGACTCGTGGGGGTGTGCTAGGGGTGTCGAACCCATATGTCCGATACATGAAATTCTTCGCTGGATGATTCTTCACAAGCCTTCATACTTTCCCGTCACATTTTTTCAAACCCTAAAAAATTATTTCAAAAACTGAAAAAAGTGATTTTTCCCATGCATTTTACATGGGAAACTCCAAGTCAAAACCGGAAGCAGTTAAAATCAGAAAAACGAAAAAACCCAAATTAGGCATTTTCTTTATTCAGATTTGGAAAAACAGGGGGGGGGGGGTCTTTGCCCTCTAACATGAAAAAAACATTTGCCTGCAATTGGTTGATATCTGCAATAATGAAGGAAACATTTACAAATTTTGTGAATATATAAATGGGACCTCTCAGTGTAACAAAAGTGCGATAACTCTTGAAGTTATTATCCGATTTTTGTCTATCCTTTTTTAACGTTTTTGTCATAATGTAACAAATCTAACGCAGCTTATTAAAGTTTAATTTATTATGATTTCACCAAATTTTCATTTTCCTCAACAGGCTCTAATTCTCTAACAATGGGAAGGCCGCGCTAAGCAAGCTCAAAATACGCACCTTAGTGTAAGGTGGTTTCAAACAAATTTGTAGACATGATTTGGGTGAAAAATTTAGTTGAATAAAATGTTATTGTAGCTTGTGTCCCTTTTCCCAAAAATTTATTTTTGGTATTTTTACTCTTATTTTTTCACGATTAAAAGAAAATCTACTCTTCCTATCTAATAATTATCAATAACAAATTTCTATATCTTTTTTGGGTGAACAACTTTTGCTATGTAATTGTTTTTCATACCTTGTGTCGTTTTTTAAAAATTTCAATTTTTTTTTCAACCTAATGAGTCACACGAAGTAAAAGTCATCCCAAAAAATTTTCCACAACTTCACTAAACCTTAACTTCACCGATTTTGTTTAAATATTTAAAGAATCAATTTTGGTGACTAACACTAAAAGATCATCTTTTGCAATCCTCAAATAATACCTAGCAATTTTCTTAGATTTTTAGGACTCATTAGGTCCCAGTGGGACTATTATGCGATTCTACTGAAGTGTGACTAATATTAGGGTCAATATTATTTTTTACGATTAAAATAAAAAATACGCGTCCTGTCAAAAAATTATTGATGACAAATTTGGATATATTTTCACTTTTGTTCTGCAAGAGCAACTTTTGTGTATTCATTTTTTTCATAGCTTGTGTTGTTTGTCTAAAAATTATATATACTTTTTTAAATATTGTCTTTTGCGAATGAAACTAACAAAGTCATTAATAACAAATTTATAGATCTTTTTTGGGTGCACAATTTTTTCTGACTCCCTTCCCTTGTATCATACATACTTTGACCCTCGGTTTGACCCGCAAAAAGGAATTTTCGATCAAAATGTTTTTGCTCTAATCTTACAGGATGTTCAAAATGTAACGTTTTTCTTTCCCCGACATTTTTTCATATCATGCCTCGTTTGGCTTAAAATGTTCATTTTCGTTTGTTTTTTGGAATTTTGTAAATGCTACAACTAAGGAAATTTTTTATCAAAAAAAGTCATCAAGATAAATTGTTCGTCTTTTTGAGTACTTTGAATAACCGTACATAGAATTTTTAAATCTTAAAAAAAGTGGTCTCGAAAATTTTGAAAATCCGCTCACTTTTTGAATTTTTATCCAAAATGGCTGGCTAACAAACACTTGCAGAATATACCAAAGCCCAATCCAATCTGTCGATTCTTTCTAAAGTTATCGTGCTCATAGACAGACCCATTCGTAAAAACCTGTTTTTCGGGTTCAGGGGGTCTCAAAACTTGGACATTTTACAAAAACCCGGGGGGGGGGCCAAATTTTACACAAATCTAATACCTTCTCTGATGAGAATGCAAAAACATTTGTTTGCAAAATTTCATGAATGAATAATAATTCTAAATAAAGTTAAAATTTAAACGATTTAAAATTAAAGAGTCAAAAATTTTGTTCTATGAAATAAGAATAGATAAAAATTAAACTATTCGAAATTGATACTTTAGTAATAGAATCATTTCTTTAATTTCAAATGGTTAGAATTGCAGAGTTCTGAATTTCCATAATGAACGCTAAATTTGCTATTTTTCCCTTTCGTAAGTTTGAACTTTGCAATTACAATTGAAACAGTTGAGTTTTGTAAATTATGATTAACAATTTGAAAATTTTTAATTTTTAAAGAATCCAAATGTACTTTAAATAATAAAAATTTTAAATAGTTTGAGTATAAAACAGTTTTGATGTCAAATTTCTTGATGACTAAACATTTTTTAGTTCTAAATCAAGTTCGGATACGTTTAATTTTCACGTTCCTCAGTTGTAATGTTTACACTTTTAATGTTCCAAATTAAAAATTCCTTCTCATTGTTGACGATTTTTTAGAATAATTCAATCGTAAGCGTTTTTCATTGAACATTTTCGATAATTGTAGACTGAAATGTTTCAATTTTGAAAGCTTCCAATTACAAATTTCCTAATTTTAAAAACTATGAATTTCAGATTATCTAACTTTAAATGATTTTGTTCAGAAATGATACAAATTCAATTCCTTTTTATTCCTTTTGAAGTATTTCCCTCTGGTGACAATTTTACCTGATCCAAAAATTTTTTGATTTGGGACATTCTCAATTGAAAAACCTTTAATATATTTTGTTGTGTCCCAAACACCTTCAATTCGAAATTATGAATTATTGCTTACTGTTTCAAATATTTGTTTGACTTAAAATTCTAAACTTGTTTATTATTTGCATATGTTAAGAAAATTTACAGAATAATACATGATTATTCCACTTATGATTATTTCAAATTCTTTTTCTTATAGGGTAAACCTTTTTGAATTTTAACACCCCTTCGCAATGCGGCGTAGAATTCTTCCTTTGATTTTCTAGAATTCTTTAACCTTGTACCCACTATTGACCTATTATTGACCCTCTATTGATCATGTGAGCAGTAAAAGGCTTTTGCACTCTATGCCGTGTCCCTTTCCAGTATTCACGACTATTTGAAAAAACAAGATAACAGCTTGTATATAAACCCGCAAACGCGGTGTTTACTTCACTCGTCATCATTTCACAAGCTTCAAAAAATTCTTCAAAAAATTGTCTCGTCTATTTTGGAACAATGAGGGCAACCATTGCATTTCTGCTGATGACCTCAGCAGTTTTGCTTTACTCTTCTGGTGAGTGAAATACATCAGATAATTAAAAAATTAATTTGAAATTTGTAAATAATCTTTGTAGTAGGAACTAGAACAAGAAAATGCGCGTGACCTAATTTTTCCCCTTACATTATTTTACTATAAGTTTTTATTGTCATTTTTTCCATACTTTTCCAATATAAGATTACTATCCTAAATCCTTTGCGCTAAAATCCTATCTAAGCCAATCTGCTAGCTGCGCGGGCATATTCTTATCGTGTGCCATTTTCCCCGATCAATTTGGTAGTTGAGGTGCAACAAATCACTAAATAATCAATGAATGTACAATTTTTTTTAAATGTGTAGACTAGTGTTATTTATTTGCTTAAATTACTACTTATTCCTTAAAAATTTTAACAACAAAAATACAGCACTTCACTACAATTTCACTTTTTTTAAATAAGAAAAAAATGTTCTTAGCATTTTGTCAAATATGTCGTTGTTTTTAAGAAAAATGCGGAATCCCGAATCAAATTGACAGGATATATTTTTTATAGAAGTACAAATTTGACCGTTTTGATTGTAAGTCGTTTCAATTCAATTGTTTATTGTTTGTAACAATTCTGAGTGTTATAAAAATAAACTGATTTGAAAGTTTACTTCAATTCATTGCTGTTGCAGTATAGTTCTGATTTCAATTTTGCCTTCATATTTTACATCAACGATGCTAATAATAAAAGTTATGCCTCTTATAATTATAAATGATGAAACTTGAACAGTTTTTCCTGACTGAAATATGTGAAAAATAGCGACTCCGTATGTTTTTTTGACCCTCGGATTGTTTTCGAGAAATTTCGTGGTATTTTTGTGAGTGTGCAAAGATTAAATTACAGATATTTTTGGAAAGAAGTGAACTGAGGTGAAATAGATTAAGTGTGTGAATAATTCTTATTTTTCCATTTCAAAGGAGTAATTGTTACATGCGCGATGTTATTGAAGGTGACGTAGCTCATTCACATGATTCACAATATTGTCTTCTGATTATTCCAGTAAAGCTGAAAATAACGGCCGCGTTCTTTTATTTGAATTACCTATTTGTTACGTTTCCCACTTCAAAAGCATAATTTCTTAAATGCGAAGAAGGAAAAAACGTCATTATTTAAAATAAAATAAATTCTTCTCTTAAAGGTACATAACTTTGAGCTAAAAAATAAAATTGGAGGGAGAATAGTAATACAGATCTGAACAAAGGTATTCCAAAAGAATGATAATTTTGAGTTGACTCAGGGAATGCATTCACTCAGTACTTTGTTTGAATGCCACCAAAAATATCTGCGATGCAATAGGTCAGCCCTTTTTTCTATGAAAAGCCCTACAGAAATTTTTAAGTGAATTTTAAGAAGCCATATTAAACATTATACAATTTGTGCAGATTCTTTCAGTGGAATTTCACATTTTTTGCATTTGAAACAATATTTATCCATGTCTACATTTTCATTTTTTACACTTAATACTTGAAACATAAACAATTATTGAAGATGTCGTTTTCTGCAAAATTCATCAAGAATCTCTTGCTATTATAATTCGAATTCTGAAAAGTGAATTTTCCAAAACTGTTACAATATTAACTCGGACAGGGAAAATTTTTAAAAATGATTCTGATTCTGATTTGGAACCGTGAAGTTTTGGATAGAACGATATTTTGCCGATGGTTCAGGAAATTTTCCGAAAAAATTATAATCCTGACTTTAAAGAGGTAATTTTCGACCAGTATTATAATGATAGATGACAGTACAGAACAATAACCAACATAATCTGAATTTTCTAGGAGAGGGAGGAAAAATTCTGTACAATCGTAATCACCGTTTAAAGATGAAACAAAAGTTCACATCTGGCCTGAGGTGTTGCTGAATTCAGGGGAAGAAAGTTTGATGAGAGAACACAGGGAACACCCCCTAATATTTTTGAATATTTTGATTATTAATTTTAAATACATACCAAAGTTATTAATGCTTCTTATATGATGAATTAAATATCTTCACTAATTAATAATATAATTAGGAAGTATAATGCTCATCAAACGAACATCATACATTAATAAATGCAAAGTGGAAACACCCGGGATCAAATTAACAGCTAGTTTAATTAAATATTATAGTTGTTGAACAAATTATTTATTTACATTTTATCGTCAATCATCGGTATTTTCACAACGACATAAACTAAATGGGCAATATAATCTCATAATTAGGAGGTAATTAAATTATAATTAAATTATATTATTATTATTGAATTATAATGAGGAGGTAATTTGAACTCTCAAATATTGTGCGATCGGAAATAGTATATTATGCACCCAGGGGGAGAACAGGGGCTTTTTCGACGAGTGTATGCTTTCAGTACAAGTGGTAGGCGAGTACTGAAAACGTACACAAGTCGAAAAAGTGCTTCCCCCCTTGGCGCATATGATATTTTTCATAACAAATGGATGATTCTAGACGTTTCTCGAAATACAGTCATGATTTCAGTCCATATTGAATTTTGAATGAAGAAGGATGAAATTTGTCCTAATTCATTGTAAATTATCAAAAATTCAATAGGGAAATTGCTGGAAATTTTTGGTAATTTACGGTAATTTTAGAGGTGATTTATGGTAAGTTACCATATAATGCCCAAAACTCAATTTGAAAATAGCCATAAATTTTCGGAAATTAATGGAAATTTTCGGTCATTCATGGTCATTTTACAGTTAAATATGGTAACTTACCATGAATCATCCAAAATTCATTGTTAAGAATTTCCATAAATTTCCGGAATTTTATGAAAATGGTTGATCATTTATACCAACATTTCCTCACATTTTTTACGGTGAATGGACTGATTATCGTAAAATGCGAGCTCATAGATGTATAATTTTCATTATTCACCTCTGACGTCACATTTCTGTCCCTAGGGAGTGAAAAGTATTCTTTTAGCCCCGCTTCATAGGCGTCGAAAAGGGCTGAAATTAGGCATGTGTCATACAAAATTCCTTTTTTTTGGACAATCCCATTGTGGACACATCAATCATACATCATTATTATCAATAGTAACACTGGTCAAAAAAACAGAACCAAGGTATAAATGGATGATTTATTTTAACCTAAAGCTTGAATTTTTTCCTCACTAAAAGGCATTACATAGGTCTTATTTAGGCCTTTGCAGGATGAGAATAAAGTCTGAATGTCAACATAGTAACAACAGGAAAAATTTAGAAAAAACTCTTTAAGGACATTATAGGCTCAAAAAAAGTCAACTTGTGTAACAGAATTGTACAGGTAGACTTCAAGCGAGAAAAGTACGTTTTCAAAAATCAATGTAATCGGATCATTAGAGACAGTTATACAACAAACAAAAAAGGGAAAGAATGAAATCTTTTTGTGAAATTCTGTTACACAAGTTGACCTTTTTTCGAGTTCATATTTTCCAAGATTTTCTTCTAAATTTAATATACAGGGAAATTAAATCATACCTAGACCTTGCTGCAGTTCTCTAAAGTTTGGTTCTTCTTTGACTCTACGAAACTCAATTATTCACAGCAAGGATTGCATAATATGTATAATAAATAACTGCAACATTTATTCACATTAAAGCGTTTGTCTTGATGTTTCAGTTTGCGTCAAAGCCTGGCCATGGGATAAGAAGGTGTACCCAGTGACTACAGTTTTAGCTACACCGGAAGAACTTCGTGGTGTCTACTACATTCCAGCAGGAAGCAAGCGCGCTGTTCCTGTCACAATCAATTTAACTGTATGGAAAAAGAGAAATGCGATCATTGGATGGGACAATAAGGGCAGAGTTGATGGATTGTATAATTCAAATAAAAGAATGGTTGTAGTGGAAAATGGGAAGGTCAAGAGAGTAAATCGTAAGATAGCTAAACGGTTAGGCTTAAATATTGTCAATTTAAACAGCGGCTAAGAACAAAAAATAACGCATTCGTACTAACTGCGCTTGGGGAAGGTTTTTGCAGTTTTCCTGCCCCTTGCATGAAGATCCTAGCAAATGCGAGCGCTTCTTTCAGAAATCCGGCTGCAGACGGTAGGGTATAATTAGAGAGAATGGGTTTTGTATACGTTCCTTAACGACGAATTCCAAAATAGAATGTCAACCGTATTTGTATTTTACGACATTTCTACTGCACAACTCAATCCTTGATTAATCTTGTAAATCTACGGTACACCACACTTTTTTCACCACAAATCTTAGCGAGTTTAAGAAAATTTGTCACAGCTTTGATGCGTCTCATAAACCCCGAAAGGCTTGTTTCTTCTACTCAATGACCAGATATACCTACGTTAGCCTCTGTAGTAGAAACCTTTTCTCTAAATTATACTTTCAAATAAAGCGATTTCATTGTTGTGTTGACAAATTCAGTGTTTTATTCAAGTGAGAGCAAAATCTAACCTTTTTAATTATTACCAACTATTCATAAATGAACACCAATTTTATTATATAATCACTGTCACATATTTCAAATTTGCCTCTCTACATTAGTTTACAATATTTTCCTCGGCCATTTTATTTTATTATTCCTGAACATTGATTTTGAAACCAATGTCAATCCAGTTTTCACATAGGTCAATATATTACTGAATCATATGACTCAATAATCTCAATATTCTAACCCGCAAATGAAATGAAATTGGGTCCTTCACCATAAGGTGCAGTTGCTCTTGTTTTAAGAAAGCAGTCACATTTTTTAGTCGGGATGTATTCCAATTCACCCATGGTGCTAGATATTCATATGAACGGATATAAGAGCAGGCATCATAAGCTTCTTGAATATTGCAAGCATTTTTCAGAGTGCCTCCATTCGGATAAAAATCGATATCACTAATTCGTTTGTAAATGCTTAACCGTCCAGTACTAGCGTGAATAATTAACACGAATTTGGCATCGTCATCGGAAATTCGTTTTTGATCCTTCTTAATAGAGGCAAAGAGTGGCCAAATAGGATCCAATTCTATTAATTTTACTTTCAACTTATTTTTTACGTTCACTTCACAGGAATATTCAATAATAGTACATTGCGCATCGAGTCGAATCGCCGTCTCCCACTAAGTTCACATAATACTTCGTCTGACACTCGCGATGGAAATGCGGCTGAGGAGTTCGTCGAGAGACGACGAAGTTTCCGATTTCTCAATTGATGGCATCACAGTGGTCGAAGTAAGTACTTCTCCCACTAGTGGGAAAAGTGAACTCACTTCGACCACTGTGACGTCATCAGTTGAAGAATCGAGAACTTCGTCGTCTCGAGACGAGCCTCCGAAGTCGCATTTCCATCGCGGGTGTTGGACAAACTTATATTTAAAATAAGTTATGCACTATTTATATATTTGATATAAATGAAAACCACATCTATTGTTCAATATATTCTTACATTCTCATTCATGAGAGTGTAATGTAATCGTCCAAATTTTCGATCTCTAGTTTTCAACAGATCTTAACGTTTTGGCACTCACAGAGTCCAAAAATCATACAGTTTTGTCGTTGTCTGCCTGTATGTCTGTATGTATGGTTACCTGAATGTTGTAGCCACGTCAACTTTTGAAAGATTTGTCCAATCGAGTCAGCCGTTGACAAACTTTTCAAGGATCCCAAAATGTATGTTAAGTTTGTTAACCAGATATTTTCAACCAAAATTAAAAAATTTAGAGCATTTCCAAAATTTGAGAAAATGTTCGTTTTCAAGTTTCAGAAATTTCTGTCAAAGTTTCTCACCGATGGAAAGAAGTACTGCAAATTATTTGAATTGAATTTTCAATTTCTATGAAAATTAGAAAATTAATATACTTCTAAAAATTTGCAAAAAAATATAAAAAATCATTTTTCTGATAGATTAAGTAATTTAATTCAAAATTTTCACAAGGCATCAAATATAATTCAAAAATATCGTGTTAAATTTTTCGATTTGACCAAAATTCAAAAAGTTGGAGCTTTTTCAAAATTTCAAAGAAAACCTTTCTATGAGTTTTGGAAATTAGAATTAAGTGATATTATGATAATCTAATATTATGATAAAAATATTATGATAAAAATATTATTATAAACTTAGAAGCATTTGATGAACCCCAAGTAGGGCCCTCTAGACGAAAAAGTGTGAGAAGGCGGAAAAGTATGAATCGATGCTAAACGGAATTAACTTTAATGCAATAAATAAGTGTCAACTTTATAAATGAAGCAACAAATGTACAGAAATTATGGAGAGTTGAAGTGAATCCATTTTCAAAACAAATATACATGCAATCGTTGTATTCTGTGTAATAAATTTATCCTTAAATTAATATATTTAATATCCGTAGAGACTAAATTTACCTATTACCTTCAGCCTGTTTTAATTCTAAGTATCTATTAAAACCATTATAACGATTATAACTTAGTACTCTATAGGTTATGTTAGCAGGCAACTGTACTTTTTACACTCCAAACTTTTATTTAACATCTGCTGGAAAAGTAAACCTTCTTTTCTCTTCTTCACGGTAATGCCAAATGAAAGTAAGCAAAAAAACAGAAGATCGTACGAAAATCAGATAAATTTGAAGGGTGACAGAATCGGAAGAGTAAAAGACAGAATCTGTTTGTTTTCAAAGCAAATGACTGTATGAATTTGCAAAAGTGGTTCTTCTCGTTGCACTGGTCATCAATTTATTTGCTAATTAGAATTTTACTACAATTTCTGTAATCACAAAATATCATTCATAAACAATATTCTCCGGTTAGTTTTGCATAAACTAAACCTGTTGTTTTACTGAAGCCTCTCCATGGATAAATTTATCAAAAATCACTCACATTTTGTCCATATAAAATGTTTAGTTTCAACACAATTTATTTTCAAGAGAAGTCGACCTAGAAAATGGATATGATTTTTTTAATTCAATAAACAAAAGTGCGATTCTCGCATACAATATCAAATTGTCATCGTACAAATTTTCGAAAGTTTAAAAGTAACCTAACATTTGATATCGCAGTTGGAACTTCTGAGATGCCACTTACTATTTCGCTTCGTATATTTTTGAGAAGACCTTTGCAGTAATCTTGCCAGCGCTAAAATCCCCAATCACATAAAAATTACCCCTGAAATGAAGTATGCACTCGGGCTAACTATGAGCATATCAGAATTTTTGACTATTTTTGGGCCTTCCCCTAATTGAAAACATGGATATTAAAAAACATGGAAGTCAGAAGTTACTGATTTTTGCGGACTTCACAAAAACAGACGAAAACTATGAAAAAATTACACAAGTCGTCTTCGCAAAACTTTAAACTATATCCACGACCCTACAGTAATAATCAACAAACCCAAAAAACCACCCCTGACACAACTCACCAAACATATCTTTCAACTAAAATAGCTATAAATTTCCGAAATCAAAAATAATTAACTTACAAAATTTCTCCGAATATATTTTATATCCTCATCTACACAGTAAAATTCAGCAAAACCCAAAAAAGAACCCCTAGTACATTTCAATGAAACTTGTCTCAGCTGCCGTCAACTGAGACAGCTAATAAGCCAATTTCGTATTAAAAGTAGCCATTTCAGACACCTTGTCAAGAATCTATTTCATATCCTCATATCCCCGCAGTAATATTCAACAACCCAAAAAAATGACCTCTCGTAAATTCAATGAACCCCGTCACAGATGCCAAAACAGACAAAAAATTTGAAATTGAGAATAAGCAGCCCAGACACCTTTCCAAGACTCTAGTTACCCTTCACGTTGAAAAACAACCACTAAATACGATGCAGAGATTCCAAATTAAGCTTAAAATCGTGGTGTACTTTGTTCCTTCCAAGTTTCAGTTTTTGCATAGGGGGTAGTTTTATTTTCAGTTGGGGTGGTTTTTGGAAATTGTTCATTGGCGCTTTAAAGAGCCCAACAAAATCCAAAAAGTAATTGCCGACATACAAGAGTCCGAAATGCTGGGGAGACTCACTGGTGGAATGGGAAACTCCAAGAGATTCGCAGGGTAACCAGAGAGAGTTTCAAACGTGCCAGTATTGGCAAAACGAAGGAACTATGGACGTCATTCACAACGATGAGGGACGAATACAGATGTGCAATACATAAGGCAAAGCAGGAGAGCTGGACCAACTTTTGCACAGACATCGAGAAGGGAGCTGAGGCGGCTAGACTGGACAGGCTGCTTTCTCGAAATCGGACGCTATTGTCGGCACTCTGAAATTGCCCGGAGGGGGATACTCAGAGTCCGACGGCGATACCTTGGCCCATCTGATCAGGGCACATTTTCCAAGCTTTTCAAGGTCTGGAGGAGGGGGGACGGCAACTCAGAGGCAAGCAAAGTCACCTACGGCCCAACTGGGCCCCAAACGATGGCTTACCAACGAGATTGTCACCCCTGCCAGGGTCAGGTGGGCCCTGAAATCCTTCAGTCCTTACAAGTCTCCTGGCCCGGATGGCATATATCCAGCACTCTTACAGAGAGCTGGAGAGATCATCATAGGGCCGCTAGTGAGACCTGCTAAGGCTAGTTTGACGTTGGGATATGTCCAAAAGGCCTGGAGGGGTACGAGAGTAGTCTTCATTACGAAGGCAGCAACACGCCTATAGAGCTGGTCACTCGACGGAGACGGCCCTAATCGGAGCAGTGAACCTAATGGAAGGTCAACTGAAGGAGAAATGCCTTGCGATTGGAACCTTTATGGTCATCGAAGGGGCCTTCAATAACACCTCTGGAGAGTTTATCAGGGCGGCCATGATTACACATGGTGTGCCTACTGCAGTCGTGGAATGGACGTGCCACATGTTGTCCAACAGGAATCTAACCACGACTAAGGGTGATGTCACTCTAAGTGGAACCATTGATTCGGGATATCCGCAGGGAGGAGTTTTGTCGCCCTTGCTGTGGTGCCTGGTAGTGGATAAACTGCTTCATCTACTCTCGAGTCAGGGCCACCACGTCATAGGCTATGCGGTCGATATATTGGTTATCGTGCGCTGTTAGCATCTGGATGTGCTCTTCGGAGTAATGCAGCAAGCACTGATGATAAGTAGACTCATGGTGCAAGAAAACTGGATTATCGGTTAATCCGAGTAAGACAGATGCGGTTGTTTTCACCAGAAGGTACAAGTGGGGAACTACGAGTACATTGAAAATTGGAGGACAACATCTGGAAATCAAAGAGCGAGCTAAATATCTAGGAGTATTTCTGGATATGAAGCTGTCATGGAATGAGCACCTGGAAAAAAATGCAAGAAGCTAGTAGCGACCCTATGGCTCTGTAGGAGAGCCATAGGGAAAAGCTGGGGTTCGAAACCGGAGACACTTATGTGGATTTATACAGCGATCTTGCGACCCAGGTTAACCTATGCGGCGGTAGTCTAGTGGAGCAGGGTCGAGCTGTCCACGGTGAAGTCTCGACTGGAAAGGATCAGGGCATTGATTTTGAGAGGCGTCACTGGAGCTTCGAAGCCGACACCCACGATGGCACTGGGGGCACTAATAGGCTTGGAGCCCCTCCATCTTACCATCAAGGCCGTGGCTGCGAAGTCGGCCTGGAGGCTAACTTTGGCGAATGACAGAAGGATCTCGACAGCAGTGATGATCCCAGTCGACATCGCGAGAAGGCCGACCCTGAACATGCCCAGGAACAAAATGGTAACTCGCCACCTCTTCGACAAGAAGTATCAAGTTAGCCTATCCACGAAGGAGGAATGGGTCAAGGGCGACGCAAACCTGCCCTGTGATGGAGACAACTGGTTTACAGATGGCTCTAGGAACGAGGAGAATGCAGGAGCCGGCGTATATCGTAGAAGGAATGGAATGGGCTTCACAATTGAGATGGGGTCCTACGCCACAGTTCTACTATCTGAGATTACGGCCATACTCCAGTGTGCCTACAAGGCAGGGGAGTACGGCGATAAAAGTAACATACGTATCTGCTCAGACAGCAGGGCTGCTATATTGGCCTTGAATAGAACAACGACTACGTCGCTATTAGTATGGGAATGCTTTGAAGCACTAAATACATTAGAGACCGGGAACCGAGTCACACTGCCAGTGATAGGTATTTCCAGTAGGCTATTCACTGAAGTAATCAACAGTTGGCTGACTGAGAACATCAGAGTGAGTGGGACTTGGTTTCTGGTTGCAGACAGGCCAAAACACTCGTGGGCTTAAAGCTTAACTCCAACCGAGCTAGGCAAATATTCAAGCTCGTGAGGAATGAAATCAAAGTCCTGACAGAACTATTCATAGGACATGGGAAGTTAGGATATCACAGACATAAGATAGGGCTTGCAGAAAGTCCCCTCTGTCGTCTGTGCGGAAAAGATAACGAGACACCTACTCAAATCCTTTGTTACTGCCCTGCGGTCGCGGGGAAACGTCTAGCACTCCCAGGTAACTATTTTATCAGCGAGTTGGAGATATTAGCCAATAGCGTGGCTGCGGTCCTTTCCTTATGGAGAGGGCTATGGGGTGATGCTTAGGCTCACAAGGGGACGCAACGGGATTACCCAAGCGTCAGGGGCTGCTAAGGTCTCAACCCAGAACTAATAATAGACACCTCAAATTTTCGAATGGAGATGTAAATTTTGATACAAATGGAACATTTGTAACTGTTCGAAAAAAAACACAAGAAGGCTCAGAATTAAATCAATGTCTGAAAATCTGTATACGTGATAGAAACTTTTCCTAAAGGTGAAAAAAGTTTGTTTATGAAATTGTAAGTTTTGCAAAAAGCAGAAAAATCTTCACTGTACCCGTTTCTAGGAAACCATGAACTGCAGTCACTTGCTGCCCGCTTCACGAACTGATTTTTAGATATAGCTTTGTGATTTCTGCTCGTAAATGGTCCAAAATATCATAAAAGAGCAGAAGATTTTTTTTGTCGAACTCTTCGAAACTTTACAGTCTTGGTAAAATTCTTCCACTTCTTGAGAATTTGCATGTTATCTTCGAACGATTGTAAAAAATGAAATACCAACACCGATTTTTGGGCTCCAACCCTTAACGTCAAAACCAACCCCCTTGACACGAAGCAAATACGATTTTCTCAAAAAATGATCTTTTTTAGAATTACACAGTGTGAATAGAGTCTCTGATTTTTGGGCTACTTCATAAATACCAAAATCGATTTTTTGGCTGCAACCCTTAACGTCAAAATCAACCCCCTTGACACCAAGCAGGTATGACTTTCTCAAAAAATGATATTTTTTAGAATTTCACAGTGTAAATAAAGTCTCTGATTTTTGGGCTCCTCAAAAATACCAACATCGATTTTTGGGCTACAACCCTTTACGTCAAAATCAACCCCCTTGTCACCAAACTGATATGACTTTCTCAAAAAATGATCTTTTTTTGAAATTCACAGTGTGAATAGAGTCTCTGATTTTTGGGCTCCTCAAAAATACCAACATCGATTTTTGGGCTCCAACCCTTAACTTCAAAATCAACCCCCTTGAAACCAAGCATATATGACTTGAATGAATAAAGTCTGGTGAATAAAGTCTCTGATTGTTGGGCTCCTTGAAAATTCAAATTCGAATTCATAGATAGGCGATTGATTTTCCAGATGTATGGGTGGTTTTTGCAAAGAAAAATTCAAGCATTCATGAGCCCAAGAAAAGCCCAACACTACTTCCTTTTTTGTTTTTTCCATGTTTGAGTTTTTACTTAGGGGATGTTTTTTTGTACATGGGGGTGGTTTTTGACATTTTTTTTGGTGCATTCAAGATCCCAATATAATTAAAAAATCACGACGCACTTTATTTTTTTCAAATTTGATTTTTGACAAGGGGTATATAGAGCATTGTATATAGAGAGTAGTTTTATTTCCGCTAGGGGTTGTTTTTAGAAATTGGTTGTTGGCGCGTTCAAGAGTCCAAAAAAAGCCCAAAATTCTGTCGTCTTTCAGATTTAATTTTTTCAAATTTTTATGTAGTTGAGGTGCTGGCTTGAGTCAAGTCAGCACCTCCACACAAAATTTGAATTTTCAAAAAAAGTAGCGGAGCCCAAAAATCTGATACCAAAAAATTCAGGATTTTCGATTGTGGAGGTTCTAGCTTGATGGACCTTCGAAAGACCTATTGACGAACCTTCTATGACCTCTAATGATCTAGCAATACCGTTTTATCAATTTAACAAATATATTGTTCATCTTGTTGATGTTAGGAAACGTTTTTTAGTATTGGGAATACAACTGTGATGTATACCATATATTTATTCGCGTCTTTGAGACGCGTGGATTGATCTATTTGGGGAACTTTCGAAGCCAATCATTGAATAATCAATAGCTACTCAGAAAGTTTTAAGAAAAGTTACATTTTTCCAATAAGGTTTTAATTTGAAATATAAAACTACCGTAGGTTAAAAAGTTTTTCATTGTAACAGAACACGTTAATTGACATTTTGATGGGCCCTCTGATTTTCTGAAAATAAAATTTTCGCAAAGACAGAAACATAAGCTTGAAAAATATTGAAAGCATATTTTTTTTTCTTATGTTGGGAAAAACTCCCTCTATGAGGAACGAAAATTTATTTGATACTTATGAGGAAGCAAAATGCTCATAAAATGAGCACAAATAGATACACTCATAGTCAATACGTCCATAGTACTTCGCAGCCGTATTTTAGTTTGATATTCATTATTCAAACAATAATTGTGTTAAGGCAACTGTTGACAGAGAGAAGGTAGAGAAACTTTTTTGTGTTCACTATTTGTTATTTTCAATTGTTCTTATGTATGTAAAATTTGCTCTTAGAGTAATATCCGGATACCAGGATGACTCTGACTGGAAATTTTTGCACACATAAGAACAACTTAAAATAACGAGTATGTTCAGAAATAGGTATTCAGATTTATTAAACAGGCCGTAGCATTCAGAAAATACCAGTTATTCGCAATAGTATAAGATAATAATTTTTTGAAACCAATAAAACAGCAGGGGAAATTTTTTTACGACCAAGAAGTAAGGATACTTTTTTATTTGGAGATGGGGCTATTTGTAAACCTTTTTTAACCGAATCTTTGTAACGTGAATATTTCTTTTTATATCTTCCCGCTTTATTGGTCAGATCTAAGATAATTAAGTCCTGCTTTGCAATTTTTCTGCATGCCTTAGCCCTGTCCCTTTTCTTAGCTTTTCTACCTACCGTTTTTTGTGCTGAAGCAGGCTCTTCATTCCTAGATTCAGGAGGAATGGCAGACGTCAAAAGTTGGTTTCTTCTTATTCGAGCTCGATAATTTTTCGAATGTTCTCTCCACAGTCTCCTTTTTTTTGCGTTTTTCATGGTCAGTGCAATCGTCAATCAGTTTTTTACCTCGATTTTCAGCTTTTTGTTTCAGGTAACGTATTTTGTCTTTTTTTCTTCTATCATCCAGTTGTTCTGCAGTGATTCGAGCTCTTCGATGCCGTTGATGTTCAGCTGCTTTCCTTCTCTGTTCCTCACCACTTCATTGAACTGGCAGTTTATTATCGTAATTTATTTTTCATAGAATTGTCAGTAAATATTTTTCAATAAATTTACGTTATTAAAGATAATAAACTGCCGGTTCGACCAATTTTTAGACAAGAAACCCTTATTTCTTGAAAAAAACAAATGTTTGAGAAAAATTATTTAAACAAATGGAACTTGTTTCAAACTTTGCAAATTAATTAACAAATGTTGATAAACACTCCACATCTAAAATTAATAAATTATTGTAAATAAATATTCAACTAGACCAATAGTAATAATATTCAAGCAAATTCCATTCGTTTGAATAATTAAAAATGTATTAGGCAATGTCCATTAATATTCCACTGGACGAATATAAATCATTTGAAGGTAGAAAAAAGATGAGAATACAGTGCTCAAAAGGACGTTTTTATGAAGAATTGATATTTTTGGTTTTAAGGGTAGTTTTCAGGGACTCGTAGGGGTGTGTTAGGGGTGTCAAACCCATATGTCCGATACATGAAATTCTTTGCTGGATAATTCTCTACAAGCCTCTATATTTTCCCATCATATTTTTTCAAACCCTAACAAATGATTACAAAAACTCAAAAAAGATATTTTTCCCCATGCATTTTACATGGGAAACTTCAAGTCAAAACCGGCAACAGTTCAAATCAAAAAAACAAAAATAAGGCATTTTCTTTTTTCGGATTTGGAACAAAATGGGAGGGGGGAGGGTCGTTGCCCTCTAAAAAGAATGTGTTTTTGAGCCACCCTAATATACACAGATTAATGGCTCGGGGACACGATTTGTCCACCATCTTGCAAAATGACCAGGAAGAAAGAGGAGAGGAAATAAAACAAGAAATTAGGAAAGAAATGGCCGAACTTAGAAAAGAGATGCGAAAATGGGAAGAAGTTAGCGAAAATTTAGAAAAAAGGATGCAGATTTCAGAACAAAGATTAGGAAAATAGGATTAGCATAATAAAGAGGTAGCACAATTAGATGGTAGGATAGTGAAGATCGAAAAATCAAAACGGGAGTTTGGTGTAGGGGAGAGTGGGAATAATGAGAGGGAAAGGATAAGGGAAATAGAAAGAAGATTAGAAAGGAAAGAAAGAGAAGAGAGAAAAAGAAACGTAGTCATAAAGGGTCTAAGATTAGAAGGGAAGGAATTGAAAGAAGGAGTGGAGAAAGTTCTAAAAAGGATAGGTGCTAAAGTAGAGATAGAGGAAATGCGAAGTGTAGGAAAGGAAACGCGAAGAGGAGATAAAATGGTACTAGTGAAGCTAAAGAAATGGGAACATAAAAGGGAAGTGATAACAAAGAAGAGGGGGTTATATGGAAGCTCGGAGAGAATAGAGGATGATTTGAAGTAGGTAGAAAGGAATATGCATTATAAGTTAAGGCAAATAGCCGGAGAGGAAAGAAGTAAGGGAAAAAGAACGTGGGTTAAGTATGGCAGAATACAGCTACAAGGAGTATGGTGGGATTGGGACGAAGAAAGGGAAGAGATAGTATGAAATGAGGTGCCGGGAAACTAGGAGAGAAAGGAACGGGAGAAAGGAAAATAAGAAATAGTAATAGTAAGAAGCAAAGAGAGACGAGACACCAAGGTAGGGAAGAATGGAGGATACGTTACTGGAATATAGCAGGATTGGAGAGAAAGGATAGGGAGTTTATGAGAAATTTGGCACAATGGGATGTAATAGTAATGATGGAGACATGGCTAGATGAAAAGGGATGGGAAAGAGTAAGGGGAAGGTTACCTAGAGGTTACAAACGGCAAGTTCAAAATGCAAAGAGGAAGAATAAAAAAGGCAGAGCAATGGGAGGAATGGTAATGGGAGTAAGGAACGAATGTATAACAGGGAAGGACAAGAAAGAGAGGAAAGAACAAAAAGAAGGATGAATAGTAGAAGAGGTAAAGATGGGAGGAGAGAAGTGGAAGATAGTGCGGGTTTATGTGAACGGTGATATGCAGGAGAAATTAGAGCAGATGAAAGAAATGATGGAAGAACATGAGGAAGATATTAGGCTTATAATAGGAGGCGATTTCAATGCGTGAACAGGAGATAGAGAAGGAAGAGAATGGGGAGGAGAGAAAGGAAGAAAATCCAAAGAAAAGATACTGAATGGGGAGGGAAAGAAATTGTTAAAGAGCTTGGAAGAGTTGGGATGGTTTATCTTAAACGGAAATATAGAGGGAGATGAGGAAGGGGAATATACACGTTCTGGAGGAGAAAGGAGAACGGTAATTGATTAGGTGATAGCAGATGATGAGGTAAGAGAGAAGGTCAAGAAACTAGAGGTAGAGGATTATATAGATTCAGATCACTTCCCCATAATAATCGTTAAATGTTCCACTAGAACAACAATAATGAATTTCATGAAAAAAAAAATTTGAAAAACAAATTATCAACACAAATTCCAATTGTTTGAATAATTGTAAATTAATCATTTATTGTTAATAAATATTCCACTAGACCAATAGTAATAATTTTTAGGAAAAAAAAACAATTTTCGAAAAAAAATTATCCAAACAAATTGCATTTGTTTAAATATTTGAAAATTATTAAATTATTGTTGATAAATATTCCAGTAGACTAATAGTAATAATCTTTAGGAAAAAAAAGAATTTTCGAACAAAAAATTTAAACAAATTATGTTTGTTTAAACAATTGAAAATTGGTGAAGCAAAGGTAATAAATATTTCACCAGACCAATACAAATAAGTAAGGGTACTTTTCAGGGACTCGTGGGGGTGTGCTAGGGGTGTCGAACCCATATGTCCGATACATGAAATTCTTCGTTGGATAATTCTCTACATGCCTTCATACTTTCGCGTCACATTTTTTCAAACACTAAAAAATTATTTCAAAAACTGAAAAAAGTGATTTTTCCCCATACATTTACATAGGGTAAGAGCACCAGTTATTGGCACCTTAAGAGGAAATTTAGGCTTTAGGAAATAAATAAACACATAAAATATTGAATTCTGAAATAGTAATAATTATACCGGCACTCCAAATTTTATGCAGAATACACTAGAATGTTGAATTCTTATTCAAAGTTGAAAAAAACTTGAAAAATTATTAAAAATAAGTACGTAGTCCCAAAATTTTAGTGCTTGGCACTGCTAACCCCAGTTATTGGCACCCTTCGTCACCAGTGATTGGCACTACACTCACATAACCTCTTCAAACTTCTGTAATTGCGTTAAAACATTGATAAAAACAAATTGTTTTATAAATTTTGTTTTTGGACAAGTCAACATCTTTGACAGCAGCTATAAAGCCTATCCATGTCACATATGTGTTCTTTGGCATATGTTTTTCTTTCCTCAGAGATACTCTCCGACGGGCAAACATATGGCAATAAATAAAATAAAAACCATAAATGTTACTAATTTTCTCATTTTCTACTTTAAACTAGAAAAATTAAGAAACAAATTCAAACATGGATACATAAATAAAGTTAAAACAAATCACCCACCGATTAAATAAAAACTTTGGCTATTTATAATAACATGAATTCCTGCGTAACATTTAAAACATTGTACGACAATATTATTAAACACAATATGTATAAAGATAATAAAATTCTATTTATAATTTAAATAAAACCAATATTTACCTGACCTATACCTCGAGGCCTAAAAAGAATAATAAATTAAATGAACAGAACTTTGGAGGTTACGATTACCGGTATATACCGGTATTAAAATGACAGCTTCATTTATTATAATTGTTAGCTACTTTTTCGTCTACCTAGTAAAGACTTTTGTTGTTCCGGCACTTTTAACATTTAATTTTATCAGAAATACGTGAAAGTCAACACTTGAGATTACATAACCTCACTTTTTTCCGGCGAGGCAGGGGTGCCAATGAATGAAATCAATCCCGAATTGCATGGTCTGGTCATTGGCACTGGGGTGCCAACGACTAGAGACCATACTTTTTATATTAATTTCCATTGGCACCCCCCCTAAAATTAATAAATAAATTATTGCCGAGGTTCATTCCTTATTTTGATTATATTGCAAGTATTTCTTTTAAATATTCACAAAAATTGGAACAGATTCACTTGTTCACAACGTTGTTTGAACAAAATTAAAAAATGTTGTCAGCTAAAAATTTTCTTTAGAAAACCGGATAAATTCTTGGCACCCTAAGAACTGAAGTGAATTCATTATTTTATCACTAAATTTGACATTATTTTGTATGAATTATATATGTCGGTACACGCAGAAATAATGGTAGAATTAAAATAATACCATCAAAATATGATAAATGTTTGCATTTTCTTAAAATTTAACAAAAATGAGAGAGGGTGCCAATAACTGGCGCAGTGCCAACCACTAGTGCTCTTACCCTATATATATATTTTACATACTTTACTTTACTTTACATATTTTTACATACTTGGGAAACTTCAAGTCAAAACCGGAAGCAGTTAAAATCAGAAAAACGAAAAAACAAAAATTAGGCATTTTCTTTTTTCGGATTTGGAACAAAATGGGGGGGGGGGGTCGTTGCCCTCTTGCATGAAAAAAAATTGCAATGCATTTTTGAGCGATACTATTGTGCACAGACCTTCTAAAGTTGAAGGTCAAAGCATCGACAACTGTAATTTGGTAATTGTGAATTCTCTTTTGTGAAAACTCCTCCGGCTTTAACGAACACCTTTTTATCACATATCTCGTGCTTCGCACGTCAAATAAAAGAAAATTTAAAAAAAGTTCTTGAAAATTGGTTGATATCTGCATTAATGAAGGAAACATTTATAAATCTTTTGAATATATAAATGGGACCTCTCAGTGTAACAAAAGTGCGATAACTCTTGAAGTTATTATCCGATTTTCGTATATCCTTTTTGAAAGTTTTTGTCATAATGTAACAAATCTAACGCAGCCCATTAAAGTTTAATTTATTATGATTTTACCAAATTTTCATTTTCCTCAACCGGCTCTTATTCTCTAACAATGGGAAGGCCGCGCTAGGAAGGATCCGCGGCCGAGTGACAGGCGTCCAGTGTCTCTCTTGGGTTCCAGTATTGTGAAAAAATTTCAGGGTGGCGACCCTACCGCTCCCCAGAAAGTGCGAAAAAAGTTAGGGAATCACTGCGCTAGGCAATCGAGTTTCTTAATATAATTTCATTTTTATAATTTCATATAGTTTCATAATATGCATCATTAAACATTTTATTGCAACTTGTGACGTTTTTCCATGAATTTGACTTTTGTTCAATGTTATTTTTCATGATTTAAACTCAAAATACGCACCTTAGCGTGAGGTGGTATGAAGCAAATTTGTAGACATAATTTAGGCGAGAAATTTTATTGAATAAAATGTTATTGTAGCTTGTGTCCCTTTTCCGGAAAGTTAATTTTTTATATTCAATATATTTTTATAACAATAGCTTATAACAAATTTGTAGATATTTTTTTGTTGATCGACCTATGTCTTTTAATTTTTTGTGTCCATTGTAGCGTTCTCCCAAAAATTTAATTTTGTTATTTTTAATCTTATTTTTTTACAATCAAAAGCAAATCTACTCTTTCTATCTAAGAATTATCAATAACAAATTTGTATACATTTTTTGGGTGAACAACTTTTGTCTCTTAATTTTTTTCGTCCATTGTAGCGTTTTCCCAAAAATGTAATTATTTTATTTTTAATCTTATTTTTTTACGATTAAAAGAAAATCTACTCTTCCTGTCTAAGAATTATCAATAACAAATTTGTATATCTTTTTTGGGTGAACAACTTTTATCTTGTAATTGTTTTTCATACCTTGCCATCCCAAAAATTTTTTCACAAGTTCACTAAAGCTTAACTTCACAGATTTTGTTTGAATATTCAAACAATTAATTTGAATGAATAAAACTAAAAGATCATCTTTTGCAATCCTCAAATAATACCTAGCAATTTTCTTAAATTTTTAGGACATTTTTTCATATCGTGCGTCGTTTGGCTTAAAATGTTCATTTTCGTTTGTTTTTTTTGGAATTTTGTGAATGCTACAACTAAGGAAATTCGTTCATCAAAAAAGTCATAAAGATAAATTGTTCGTCTTTTTAATTACTTCTAATAACCGTACATAGAATTTTTAAATCTTAAAAAAGTGGTCTCGAAAATTTTGAAAATGCGCTCACTTTTTGAATTTTTATCCAAAATGGCTGGCTGACAAACACTTGCAGAGTATACTAAAGCCCAATCCAATCTTTCAATTCTGTCTAAAGTTATCGTGCTCACAGACAGACAGAAACATTCGTAAAAACCTGTTTTTCGGGTTCAGGGTGTCTCAAAACGTGGACATTTTACAAAAGCGGGGTGGGGCGCGGGGGAATTTTACACAAATCTAATACCTTCTCTGAGGAGAATGTAAAAATATTTCATTGCAAAATTTCATGAATGAATAATAATTCTAAATAAAGTTAAAAAATTAAACGATTTAAAATTATAAAATTAAAAATTGTGTTCTATGAAATCAAAATAGATCAAAATTAAACTATTTGAAATTTCCCTTTCATAAGTTTCAACTTTGCAATTACAATTGAAACAGTTGAGCTTTGTAAATTATGATTGACAATTTGAAAATTTTTAATCTTCAAAGGATCCAAATGTACTTGAAATAATTAAAATTTCAAATCGTTTGAGTACAAAGCAGTTTTGATATCAAATTTCTTGATGACTAAACATGTTTTAGTTCTAAATCAAGTTTGTATACGTTTAATTTTCAACGTTCCTCAGTTGTAATGTTTAGACTTTTAATGTTCCAAATTAAAAATTTCTTCTCATTGTTGACGCTTTTTAGAATAATTTAATTGTAAGAGTTTGTCGTTGAACATTTTCCAAAATAGTAGACTGAAATCTTTCAATTTTGAAAGCTTCCGATCACAAATTTCCCAATTCTAAAAACTATGAATTTCAGATTATCTAACTTTAAATGATTTTATTCAGAAATGATACAAATGCAATTCCTTTTTATTCCTTTTTAAGTATTTCCCTCTGGTAAAAATTTTACCTGATGCAAAAATTTGTTTATTTGGGACATTCTCAATTGAAAAACCTTCAATATATTTTTTTGTATCCCAAACACCTTTAATTCGGAATTATGAATTATTTCTTACTGTTTCAAATATATTATTTGACTTAAAATTCAAAACTTATTTAATATTTGTATATTTTGAGAAAATTTACGGAATTATACATGCTTATTCCACTTATAATTATCTCAAATTCTTTTTCTTATAGGATAAACCTTTTTAAATGTTAACACCCCTTTGCAACGCGGCGTAGAATTCTTCCTTTGATTTTCTAGAATTCTTTAACCTTGTACCTACTATTGACAAATACCTGAAGACTTCAAGATCAAGCAGTATTCCACGCACATGAAAAAATGCACGTGAGCCGTAAAAGTGTTTTGTACTTCATGCGGTGACCCTTTCCAGTATTCACTACCATTTGAAAAAACAAGATAACAGCTTATATATAAACCCGCAAGCACGGCGTTTACTTCAATCGTCATCATTTTACAAGCTTCAAAAAATTCTTCAAAAAATTGTCTGGTCTATTTTGGAACAATGAGGGCAACCATTGCATTTCTGCTGATGACCTCAGCAGTTGTGCTTTACTCTGCTGGTGAGTAAAATACATCAGATAATTAAAAAATTAATTAAAAATTTGTAAATAATCTTTGTAGTAGGAACTAGAACAAGAAAATGCGCGTGACCTAATTTTTCCCCTTACATTATTTTACTATAAGTTTTTATTTTAATTTTTTGCATTCTTTTCCAATATAAGATTACTATACTTAATCCTAGGGGTCGTGCATAAATTACGTAACAATTTTTTGGGGGCGGGGGGGTCTAGCTTAGTATTACATAATGGTGAAAAACTACAGGGAAAAGTCGGAAAAAGCGTTACATAGGGGGGGGGGGGGTCAAAATTGTCGGAAAATTGCGTTACGTAATTTATGCACGATCCCCTACGTGCTAAAATCATATCTAAAATAATCTGCTAGCTGCGCGGGCATATTCTCATCGCGTACTACGCTTGCGGCTCGCATTTTTTAATGCGCCTAGGAACAGAGGTCGTTTTTCTTAACCAATTTTAAAGTTTTTTTGATGTGTTAACATCTTAGAGTCTAGGATGTTAAGATGTGAGGTCTAATATTCTTAGACCTCGATATGGGGAGTGGCGCCTGATTCAAACGAAACCACGACTAGAAAGTGTAACGCAGGCCTCCGACACACGCGATGGGTCTCATGTCACAGAACGAAGGCTTGCCTCTCTCTCTCAAACAAACAAATAATAATTGTTTAAACAATTGTAAAATATTTACAAACAGGAGGAAGATATGCTGTGTCTAATTTGAAGAAAAGAAACAATTTTCAATATTTTTCTTATAAGTTTTATGTACTTAGATGTGTAATAATAATGATGAGTGTCATACCAATGTAGTTTTCCTAATGAAATTTCATTTTTTAATATTCTTCTTCATGAAATACAATTAGCCTAATTCTAAATGTAGATGCGTAAACATAAGTGGGACACAATGTGTTCTTTCAGAGAACTGATATCGGTCCGCATCGGTATTTTATAAACAAAACTTGACTAAGCAGGCAAAGGTGAGAATGCGTTTTAGGAAATAAAATAGTTTGAAGAATGAATCAATAAATTTTTTATATGTTCAAAATTATATAATTTTTGAGCAATTTTAGGTTGAAACACTGCAATTAAAGGAGTTTACATTGTTATTGAAACATTTAAATTCAAAAATTTCACTTATAAATTAAAAATTAAAAATAAATGAAACAATGCAAATTCTCAAGTTTGCATTCAGCACTCTGAAATTTTAATGATTCGAGGCTTATTTTATTTTGAATAACTCAATTTCAATTTGTTTATTTTTGAATATTTTATTTTCACTTTCTTATTTTAAATTCATTATAACAGATATAGCGAACCTTAAAGCGTGTCCAGAGTTCTTTCAGAGAAATTTGTAAGTTGTTCAAAATTATATCATTTTCAAACTATTTCAACTTAAAAGCAGTATAATTTAGTGATTGAACATTGTTTCTTGAAAAATCTAAATTGAAAAATGTCATCTACAAATTGAAAATTTAAAAAAATTAAACAATGCAATCTTGAAAGTTTACATTCAGCACCCTGAAATTCGAACGATTCGAGGTTTATTTTAAATAATTCACTTTTATTTAGTTTATTTTTCAAGGTTTGATTATAATTTCTTATTTCAAATAAACAGTCAAATATTGTTAAATATTGAAACAAAAATTTTTCAATTAAAAATTTTCAAACTGAATGCTTAAGAAATGGAGTATTTTAGAATGTAATAATATTTGAAATTGAATAAAAGCATCTAATTATGAATATATTAATCAAAATGTTTTTGAAAATTGAAAAAAGATTTTGAAGTTTCACTTCAATTTTGAAAACGTAATACCTAATTTATATTTACAGTTTATCAACTCAACATTTTTCTTGTTTTCTTTTTTTGTCAAAGTTAACCCGTGCCCCCGAGTCTTTGAAATTAACCAGGGTTTTTAAATGGGAAAAGCTTAATTTTCAACAAAATGGGGGGGAAAAAAACTACTTGTTATAAACTTTTTGTGAATTAAAGTATTAAAACCTCTTAACGCATGTTCAAAGAATAATTTCCACCCAGTAAGTTTTAATTTTGACTCCCCATTCCCCTTTCAAGCCATTGTTATTGTGCGTGGAAAGTGACCTAAAAACTGCAAAATAGCAGTTTTCTATTAAAATCATACTAAAAACGGTATTCTTTGGATGTTTTTAACAAGTATTATTTTTAGTTTTTAAGGGACGAGTTTCCAAGCATTTTGTAAATAATTTTTAATTATTCAAACAATTATTATTTGTTTAAAAATTATATTTTTCTTAAAATCGTGAAAAATTATTGTTTTCGGGATATAAGTGATAGATGTTAATTTTACAGAAAAAGAATATACCTACATTGGATAGTTTATAGGAGAATGTAATACACTACTATGAAAAAGTTTCTAGATCCATCTTTTTCAATACTTTATAAAAGCACTCTAGTTTTAAAAATATTCAACTCTAAATTTACTTCCAATTTCTACACGAAACCTGATAAAATTATAAGCCCGATGGTCTTAAATTGAAAGCAATATATTAATTTTATCAGGAGTTATTAAAAAAAATACAAATTTTAATTTTTCCGAAAAATGTTGATAAATCAAAAAGCAATCAATATTTTTTAATCTCTTTGCACTAGTTTCAAAGATAATTTTCTTAATTATTTTAGTGACTTCATAAGATATTTCTAGAATTTTTCCTTAGATGCAATCAAAACCTAAGCTTAATTTAGAGAACTTATCAATATTGATATAAAGTCAGGTTTTCATAACTGAATTGAAACAAATTAATAGAACAGTATTCTAACAGAGTTGCAGAAAATTATCTTCAAAATTAGCCCAAAAACAATAAAAAATTAGTTATTTCCGAATTTATTGATATTTTCCGGAAATAACATTTGACGTTTTTTCGAACAGTTTCTAATAAAATCAAATTAAATTAACACATACTGGCTTTCATTTATGCCCATAAATAAATCTGACTTGGGTCGTAGTTAAGGACGCACGTGATGTTTTTTTTTCTTCAAATGGCAGCTAATTACATTTCAAAGAGGTCTGTCTGAGCCAATTCAAAAACGAAATTAAATTATTTGTTATTCAAATTGAAAACTAGTTTTAAAAAAAAATTATATTTTTACTACCCTGTTAAAATGTTTGGAATTTTACCACTCGGTGAAATATTAAATGATATTTCAAAAGATCATCATATGGATGTACACAAGAATAGTGATTCGGCACAAACAGACTTTCGGCAGGAAACATCTGTGAAGTCCCTTGGTATCTTTAAAAAATTGAAATACGTGAAAACTTTTGAAATCTCTTGAAATCCTATGATACCTTTGGAACTATTTTCAAATCCATTATAATCTTTGAAATCGGTTAAAATCTGTTAAAATCCCGTGAGATTTGTGAAATCCCCTAAATGTTTGAAATAATTAGAGGTCCCTTAGAATCCCTTATATTTTGTAAAATTCTTAAAAATTCGTTGAAATCTTTGAAATTCTTTGACGGCTTTAAAAAAAAACTTAAAATCTTTCAAATATTTTTTTAAAAATCTGCCCGCTGCGCGAGCAAATTCTCATCGCCCGCTACGCGCGCGTCTCGCGAGTTTGAGCGCGCATAGGGCGCAAAACTTATGGTTCTGGCGCTTCGCGCTTGATAATGTATTTAAATCGTGCTGCGCGCTTGGTCTTTGTACTTCCCCCACGTTTATGCACAGACATTTTGAAATTGAAGGTAAAAGCCTCGACAGCATCAATTTGGTGGTTATTTTCTTTCTTTTCTTAAAGCTCCTTCGGCTTTAGCGAACACATTTTCATAACGTACCTCGTGTTTCGCACTCGATTTTGTCCAAAATGCGAACTTTTCTTCATATCAAATGTATTCTATATTTATCTCTACACCTTGGTCCGGAACTTTTTATTAAGATATTGCAAAATAAAGTACAAATTTCATTTTTCATCATTACTTCAATATTTGTTCTTTATTTTGCATTAACTTTTATTCTCAGCTACCCTTAAAAATGTATCACTTCACTGAATTTATGTTATGACAATTCATAATATGCATTGGAATTGAAACAGACGTATTTTCGTTGTCTTATTTTTTTAATTCAAAAAAAGTGCGCATCTTATTAAAAAAAAACAGTTTTGTTATTATACATTTTATTTCAACTTGTATCATTTTTCAATGAATATAATTTGTTTATTTTAATTGTTATTTTTAACGCTTGGAACTAAAAACACGCATCCTAGCGTAAATTTATGCAAAAAATTTTGTTCGATAAATTTTTATTGTAGTTTACGTCGTTTTTCCAATATTTAAATTTTTTTATTTTAAATGTATTTTTATAAGAAAAGTTTATAACAAATTTGTAGATCTTTTTTGGTTGAACAGATTTTGTCATTTCACTTTTTTTTTCGTCTGTTGTGTGGTTTTTCCAAAAATGTAATTTTTATTTTAATGCTATTTTTACGATTAAGACAAAATCTACGCGTTCTATCCAAAAATTATTTATGAAAGATTCGTAGCTCTTTGTTGTGCCGAAAAACTTTTGTCTATTAATTTTTTTTAATAGCTTGTGTCATTCGTGTGACTGTTTTTTTCGTAGCCTGTGTGGTTTGTACAGAAACTTAATTTTTTCATTTTTACTGTTGTTTTTTACGAACAAAATAAAAACTGCGCATCCTATCAGGAAGTGATCAATAAAAAATTTGTGGGTCTTTTTGAGTGCACAAGTTTTGTTAAATCATTCATCGTGTCTTGCATAGTTTGACCACAAACTGGAAATTTTGATTTTTCATGATTTCTTTTGCGGTCAAAACTTGGATTTTAGATTTTCCGAAAAAATTTGAAAAGTTATAATAATCTTGTAGGGCTTTCAAGAAGCAAAATTTTTCTTCTCTTAACTTTTTTTCAATATCTTGCGTTATTTGGCTTGATTTTTTTTTTAATTTCGTGAGTGCTATAACTCTGATAATTTTTTTTATCAAAAAAAGTCATTCGTCTTCTTGAGTACTACGAATAGCCGCACAGAGACTTTTGAAATCTTGAAAAAAAGGTATCAAAAATGTTGAAAATGCTCTCACTTTTCGAATTTTTATCCAAAATGACTGGCTAAAGAATTTGACCTTTAATTCAGGACACAAAAAAAGTATACCAAAGGCTAATCCGATCCGTCAATTCTTTCGACAGTTATCGTGCTAACAGTCTAAAAATCTACAGGCACGCAGATATATTTTATCTGAAATAAAATTGAAGTTATTCCCTAAAGCAGAAATCATCTGACATCCCTGGAATATAAATGAAATTAAAGTTACTCATTAAAGTTCTCTAAAAAACTCTGAAAAACTCGAAAATCCTTTGAAACTCGCAAAAATTCCTTCAAATGTCTTAAAATCACATAACATCTGTAGAATCGATAAGAATCCCTTGAAATATTTGGCAAGCAATTGAAATTTTTAAAATCTTTTAAAATCCTTTATAATCCCTGAAAATCCCTCGAAATCTTTGGGAAGCCTTAAAATTCATTAAAAAAATATAAATCATTTATATCCCTTGAATATAAATCAAATTAAACTTCCTCATTTAAGTTCTATAAAAAAGTGTAATTACCTAAAAATATTTTTAATTCCTTGAAATCTCTGGAGATTTAATAAAATCCTTTAAATCTTGTGAAATTCCTTTAAATACCTTCAAATCTCTCGAAATCTGTGGAATCGCTAAGAATTCCTTGAAATTCAAATAATTCCCATTTATTTTGCAAAGTTTTCTAGAAATTCCTTGAAAACTTCGGAAATCCTACGAAATTCTTCAAATTCCTTGAAATTGTGTATGTCTATTGGAATCCTTCAGAATTCCTTAAAATACTCTAAAAGTGTTGTAAGACGTAAAAAGCCCTTTTATAAAGTATAGATCAATTGTAAAAAATTTGAAGAAAATCCTGGTTCATATTTCTTCACAACTTCATAAAATAGAACATATTTTTAAAAAGTGTAATGATTGGAATAATTATGAAGAGTATCTCAATAATTTCTAAAAATATTGAAAACCCTCATGATTATTTATCCGGAAAACTCCTACATTTAGACTGCCATTTCGGAAGCAAGAAAACATTTACGAAAAAACTATGGAAGCGACAGCAGGACAAAACATCCCCGGTTTAGATAGAACTGTTAAATTCTGAAAAATGTTGCTCGGCAACTTATTTATCAATTTTTGCATAATTGAATAGTCAAAAATCTGTTCATTTCTAATTTCGTTGCTGAAATTACATCTTTAAAAATCGGGAGTTTTCCGCATTATCATTTAAAGGGTTTTCAAGGTTTGAAAAGAAAATTATTTAGATTTTTTTCTTCAGTTTTCCAATCATGACGATACCTGTTAGAATTGTAGGACGTGCAAAATCCCTGGTATGTTGAGATTTCCGCTTAGCAGTTGACATGTATTTTTCAATAAAAAGTTCAAATTTGAAACTGCGGGTACATTGGTGCCACTGCGACATTCGCGTCGTGCGAAAATAAAAGGTATTCAAAAGTTGTTCGTGCTTTCTCTCTTGGCCTTCGAATGTTGCAATTGTATCACTGCATATACAATATCAAATATCAAATTGAAATTTGATATTTTATATACACTAGTAAAACTACGACATTCGAAGTGCGAGAGAGAAAGTACGAGCAACTTTTGAATACCTTTTATTTTCGCGGGACTTTCTTACAAACCAAGCAACAACGCAATTCAGCAATAGTTATATTAATTATATTTTTACGAACCCGGCACAGTTTGAAGGGTTTGATCAATCAATTCATGAGGTTCGACGCCAAAAAATTCAAAATTCAAAATATAAATACTCCTTCGAAATATAACGACTAGGAATTATAAAATAATTGCCAAACATACTTATCAGCTGGCTCTAATAAGTAAAATTATACTGAGAAGAAAAACACAAACCTAATTGCAATATTGTTTACTTTACTATTATTTATCAATTGTCTATCAATAAAAGTGTGATAAGTAGATGAATCTAATGATAATGTGTAAAGATAAATTGCGCAAAAATGGATGAGCTTCTTATTCGAAAAATGATTAAAATTATTTGCTTATCCAGTATTTTCCATAATTAGAACGTAACTCCTTTCTCTCAATTAAACCACCATATCAGAGAAACCGCGAGTAGACTGGTGCAGTTGGAATGTATCCATTATTTTAATTCCTGTTCACACAATTCCATCTACCTTTAAAGTGGTTCTTTTTATTCTTTCCAATTCTGTCCATGAGAATTACAACTTCAAACAAGTCATTACATGAATCTGGAATATCGGTACCATTATCTAGAAAATAAATCGGTTGCGTTTTTTTATAAAAAAAATGTTGAAGTTATATTTTGAAATCGATAAATGTATTCATCACAATCCGGATGAAATTTCGTACACAGATGCTAAAAGCGGTGAAAAAAATGCATAACTCGCCTCATCGTAAACAATGGATAGCAAGCCACTAGGGCCGTGCGATGTAGCGCAGCCTTGGGGAGCTGACAGGCGGTACAAAACAACATATTTGTGAAGGCAGGCACCTGAAATCAGGTTTAGAATTATTTTTTCTAGTTAAATTTGAATGTTGGTGCGGATCGGAATGGGCACGCAGAGCGCGAGAGCGCGCGACTTTCATGAAGCTCGCAGGAACTAGTCAATGAATTTCTAGTGCTTTAAACTAAATTATTAATTTTTTTCGTGCGGATTATGATGAGGTGAGTTGCACACCTTTTTTCACCGGTTTTTTAAGGACAGGCGATATTTCGCAACCAATTTTGAGTGGCAGGCACTCGAAATCATATTGAGTAATGTTTTTGGCATATGTATGCGAAATTTCATCCGGATCACGATGAGCACAGTTATCGTTTTCAAAATACAACCTGAAGATTTTTTATAAACAAACGCAACCGATCTGAGTTGGCAGGCATTCAATTTCATATTGTGCAACAACAGGGCTATTTTATGTAATTTTACCAGCCGGGATGAAATTAGCCCGACCTACTATCCGTTCGCGATAGGAAGGACCCTCCAAAACAGCTGCACATTTTTGTAATTCACTGGTAAAAAAAAATCGCATGAAAACACAGCTTATACCATGATGGACCTTACTTTATCGCGTTTAAGACAAGTCCCCATTTGTTGACGTTCAAAAATTGGTTTGGAGAAAATCCTTCGCGATAAGGTGAAAATCGTGGTTTTTTCGCGTCACTCTGTCCTTCCTTGAGTTTCGATGGCGACATCTTTGAAATGAGCGGTGCAAAAAAATTGACAAAAATCATATAGATACTTTCATATTTTGACCATACATGCGTGAAAACAAAATTGCAATATATTAATAAGAATTAACGTAAAATTCATTTGAACATGACTTTGCGATCTCTCGTAATATACGTAGCAGGGAGTTATATTTTGTCTTAAATTGCTTGGAAAATTTCAACAAATACAATCGAATCAAAGTTAGGAATAGCAATCCTAAAACCCATTAATTAATAACAAATAATCCTGGAAGACTGACCAAGGGTAGTGTGGGTGTGAGGAGACTATGGCTATGGGATACCATAACCAAGGGGTCACCCTCAGGGGGCCTGCTCATTCATCAAGTTCTGAAAAGAGGAAAAAGATACTTTGATTTCCAATAATGGCAACTTTTCTTGCTCTTTCAATTAGCAGACCCCTCAGCTATGCTATCCCGCTGTGTCCTCGCACCCACACTACCATTCGTCGGTCTTCCAGGATTATTTGTTATTGATTAATGGGTATCAAGATTGTCATTGCTAATCGTTATTCGATTGCATTTGTTGAAATTTTCCAAGCAGTTAAAGCCAAAATATAACTCTCTACTACGTATATTACCCGAGATAGCATAGTCATGTTTAAACTCATTTTACATTAATTGTTATTAATGTATTGCAATTTTGATTTCACGTATGTATAGTCAAAATATGAAGTTATCTATATGATTTTTTTCAAATTTTTTACACTGCTCATTTCAAAGATTTCGCCATCGAAACTCAAGCAAGAGCCAAGAACAAAGTGAGACGAAAAAACCAGGGTTTTTACCTTTTCGCGAATATGAGTAAATTACAAAAATGTGCAGCTGTTTTGGTGGGGCTCTCGGCCTATCTGTGAATCATATCTCAAGTTAGAAACGACTAATCTAGTTGAAAAACGTATCTAGGTAAAGATCTTCGAACCTGCAACAAATATTAGTGCCATTTTCCCCGATCAATTTGATAGTTGAGGTGCAACAAATCACTAAATAATCAATGAAAGTACACATTTTTTTCAATTTGTAGATCAGCGTTTTTTATTTGTTTGAATTACTACTTATTCCTTAAAAATTTCAACAACAAAAATACAGCACTTCACTACAATTTCACTTCTTTAAAATAAGAAACAAATGTTCTTATGTCGTTGTTTTTAAGAAAAATGCGAAATCCCGAATCAAATTCACAGGATATATTTTTTATAGAAGTACAAATTTGACTGTTTTGATTGTAAGTCGTTTAAATTCAATTATGTATTGTTTGTAACAATTTTGAGTGTTATTAAAATAAACTAATTGGAAAGTTTACTTTAATTCATTGCTCTTGCAGTGTAGTTCTGATTTCAATTTTGCCTTCATATTTTACATCGATGCAAAAAATAAAAGTTATGGCTCACAAGTTGGCCTTTTTTCGAGTTCATATTTTCCAAGATTTTCTTCTAAATTTAATAAACAGGGAAATTAAATCATACATACGTCGACCTTGCTGCAGTTCTCTAAAGTTTGGTTCTTCTTTGACTCTACGAAACTCAATTATTCACAGCAAGGATTGCATAATATGTATAATAAATAACTGCAAAATTTATTCACATTAAAGCGTTTGTCTTGATGTTTCAGTTTGCGTTAAAGCCTTGCCATGGAAAAAGAAGGTGTACCCAGCAACTACAGTTATAGCTACACCGAATGAACTTCGAGGTGTCTACTACATTCCAGAAGGAAGCAAGCGCGCTGTTCCTGTCACAACCAACTTAACTGTATGGAAAAAGAGAAATGTGATCATTGGATGGGACAATAAGGGCAGAATTGATGGATTCTATAATTCAAGTAGAAGAAAGGTTGTAGTGCAAAATGGAAGGGTCAAGAGATTAAATCGTAAGATAGCTAAACGATTAGGCTTAAATATTGTCGATTTAGACAGAGTCTAAGAACAACAATAACGCATTCGTACTAACTGCGCTTGGGGAAGGTTTTTGCAGTTTTCCTCCCCCTTGGATAAAGATCCTAGCAAATGCGAGCGCTTCTTTCAGAAATCCGGCTGCAGACGGTAGGGTATACTTAGAGAGAATGGGTTTTGTATAAGTTCCTTAACGACGAATTCCAAAATAGAATTTCAACCGTATTTTTATTTTACGACATTTCTACTGCACAACTTGATCCTTGATTAATCTTGTAAATCTACGGTACACCACTCTTTTGTCACCCCAAATCTTAGCGAGTTTAAGAAAATTTGTCGCAGCTTTGATGCGTCTCATAAACCCCGAAAGGCTTGTTTCTTCTACTCAACGACCGGATATACCTACGTTAGCCTCTGTAGTAGAAACCTTTTCTCTAAATTATACTTTCAAATAAACAGATTTTATTGTTGTGTTAACAAATTCAGTGTTTTATTCAAGTGAGAGCAAAGTCTAACCTTTTTAATTATTACCAACTATTCATAAATAAACACCAATTTTATTATATAATCACTGTCACATATTTCAAATTTGCCTCTCTACATTAGTTTACAATATTTTCCTCGGCCATTTTATTTTATTATTCCTAAACACTGATCTTAAAACCAATGTCAATCCAGTTTTCACATAGGTCAATATATTACTGAATCATATGACTCAATTATCTCAATATTCTAACCCGCAAATTAAATAAAATTGGGTCCTTCACCATAATGTGCAGTTGCTCTTGTTTTAAGAAAGCAGTCACATTTTTTAGTCGGGATGTATTCCAATTCACCCATGGTGCCAGATATTCATATGAACGGATATAAAGACAGGCATCATAAGCTTCTTGAATATTGCAAGCATTTTTCAAAGTGCCTCCATTCGGATAAAAATCGTAATCACAAATTCGTTTGTAAATGCTTAACCGTCCAGTACTAGCGTGAATAATTAACACGAACTTGGCATCGTCATCGGAAATTCGTTTTTGATCCTTCCTAATAGAAGCAAAGAGTGGCCAAACAGGATCCAATTCTATTAATTTTACTTTTAATTGATTTGTTACGTTCACTTCACAGGAATATTCAATAATAATATATTACGCATCGAGTTGAATCGCCGTCTCCCACTAAGTTCACATAATACTTCGTCTGACGCTCGCGATCACTCGCGATGGAAATGCGGCTGAGGAGTTCGTCGAGAGACGACGAAGTTTCCGATTTCTCAATTGATGACATCACAGTGGTCGAAGTAAGTACTTCTCCCACTAGTGGGAAAAGTGAACTCACTTCGACCACTGTGACGTCATCAGTTGAAGAATAGACAAATTCGTCGTCTAAACTTAGTACTTTATAGGTTATGTTAGCAGGAAACTGTATTTTTTACATTCCAAACTTTTATTAATTATCTGCTGGAAAAATAAACCTTCTTACGTTTATTATAAACGTTCCTGATGATTCATAATAATGAATATACAACCAATTTTTGCGTAAGTAGCTGATTTCACCGATTTCATGCTGACCATCGGATAGCGATCAAATTTCATGAAATCGGTCAGATGACGGTCACTCTCCGTCTCTATAACCAACTCAGCATTTGGATGTTATCTGAGTTCACGCTAACGCTAAATGAAAGTAAGCAAGAAAACAGAAGATCGCACTAAAATCAGATAAATTTGAAGGGTGACAGAATCGGAAGAGTAAAAAAGACAGAATCTGTTTGATATCAAAGCAAAGGACTGTATGAATTTGCAAAAGTGGTTCTTCTCGTTCCACTGTTCCTCAATTTATTTGCTATAATTAGAATTTTACCACTATTTCTGTAATCACAAAATATCATTCATAAACAATATTCTCCGGTTAGTTTTGCATAAACTAAACTTGTTGTTTTACTGAAGCCTGTCCATGGACAAATTTATCAAGAATCACTCACATTTTGTCCATATAAAATGTTTAGTTTCAACACAATTTATTTTCAAGAAAAGATCATCTAGAAAATGGATATAATTTTTTTAATTTGATAAACAAAAGTGCAATTCTCGCATTATTCTTCGAGTATTTTGGCAGAAAGTAAAACTTTTTTTTTTATCAAAACCTGCCCATGGATGAATTGATCAAAAATCACTCACATTTTGTTCTTACAAAATGTGTAGTTTTCAACATAAATTATTGTTAAGAGAAGTCCACCTCAAAAATGGGTATAATGTTTAACGATCCTGCAATATTTGTACCTGATTCCTAACCAGTTCTTAACCGGCCCCTAAACGAAATTCGTCCCCGGGTTGTAACCTTCACTTATTGTCTCTGACAATATTTAATTTCTGTTTTCGATCGTCGGATAAAACCCGGTTAGGACCGGTTAGAACACACACCTGTGTCAAGTGCCTTTTAGGAACCGGTTAGATGCCAGTTAGAAGCTAACTTTAGTGTTTGACAATATTTAATTTCTCTTTTCGATCGCCGGATAGAATCCGGTTAGTACCGGTTAGATGACACAACAGTATCAAGTGCTTTTTAGTAACCGGTTAGAGGCCAGTTAGAAAATATTTAATTTATGTTCGAAAATGACGGGTAGAACCTGGTTAGGACCGGTTAGAACCGGTTAGAAGATTTTTCAAACATTCTGTTACCATTTCTCATATAAGGACCGGTTAGGCTCCGGTTACATTCCAGATACTGAATTTGAGACCAGCTAAGAACCGGTCAGAGACCGTTAGAAACCAAATGGGTTTCTACCCGGTCCCTATCTGGTTTCTAAATGGTTTTTATCTGACGTTTTAAGCAGGGCAATGACTAATTAGGGTCGTTGGTATTCGCATTCATTCCATGAATGTTAATCAAAAAGATAATCTTTTTTGCAAACGCATTTTTCGAGGGATGATGTTAAAAGTCTTGCAACTGTATACGAAGCACCAGACAATTTCCTCAATCCAATTTTCCAGCTTCGCCAACTTTTCAGGACGACTGGACAGTCTGCAGCGTGACTAATTACATGTTTTATATTCGGTGGATTTATAATTTCAAAAATGTGAATATTGTTTTGAAATTTCAGGCAATGGTTTAAACTTCAAAATATGTAAAGGCTTGTCTGTCTGGCCCATTTGAGTTTTCAATTGTGTTTGAATAATATAATTTTATTAATTCATAATATGGAATGTAGCTGAGAACTAGGCTTCAGAGCCCTAGCTGAAATGTAATTATTGAAGTTGCATTATTTAAACAAAATAAAAACTCAAATAGGTCAGACAGTCATTCAATTATATGTTTTGAACCATTTCCGAAATTTCAGCTCAATATATTCATTTTTATAATTATAAGGCCGCTAAATATAATAACATGTAATAATTAGTAATGTGACAAACTATTACAAGGACTTAGAACATAATAATATTTTGATTGAAATGCAGTATTTACCATTAATTAAATCATTCAAACTTTTTAAATTTCAATAAGTGTTTTTCGACTATATACGGTCATAAAATTAGAGAAATCGTGTCTGTTAAAAGAAAATGCTTTTATAATGAAGAAAATTTTGATAAAAACTTCAATTCTTAACTTTTGCAGATAACATTGTCGTTTCTTTCTAACCCAGGAAATCCATCATACTTTCTAACGAGCAAAAAGATACTTGGACTTGAACTGCGTTACTTTAATTTATTGCTTTTCACAGCTTTGTAAAAATGTATGAATTTGCTTGAAATATTGCATTATCCATTTAAGTGTGCAGGCTAATAAACTAGAATCGAATGCTCTATGCAACATGGAATCAAATATGGGTAACGCCGTATAATGAATATATCAAATTTCACTTACTTTTTTGCAAAATATTTGAGGAAAGTTCAATTTTTTGCAATAAAATGAAAAAACAGACCGTTCTACAGCACGTGATACAATCTTATTAAATTCTATACAGTATTAACTATTGCATGGAATCTCATAATATTATATCACAGGCTGCATAACAACCTGCGTTTATTTATCTTATCACGAAAACTCCAAACGTCAAAATCGACACAAAAATATTTGTTTCCATATATGGAGTAACTCTTACCAGATTCTTCATACAGGCTTATCCTAACTTGATTCCAACTGCCGAAAAGTAGTTGAAATGATCAATTTTTGAGCGAAAATAGTAAATTGAACTGCTAGGAACTAAACAGCATCCAAAACTGTACGTTAAACCATGTTTAACGTAACGAATGAATTAGTTAAAAGTTACTAAGTTACAAAAAACAGTTTCTTAGGCTTAAAGATTTATAATTGCACAATTTTCAATTTGAGGCCTTAATAATTAAAGAATGATAAAATGAAGTTTTCAAACTAAATATTGTTGAATTTGAAAATATTCCATGTATAAATTTACAAAGACAGAGCTTTCAAAATGAAACAACCTAGAATTTTCAAGAAAAGTAGTGGAGCCCAAAAATCGGCAATACAGACCAAAAAAAGCCCAAGAAGACCGAAATTCTGATATAAAGAAGTTAGGGAATTTCGATAGTAGAGGTGCTAACTTGATGGACAATTTATTTTTTTTCATATTGGGGACACTCTAGGCCTCGATTAAGATACTCAATTTTTATTCCTTAAAAAAAGGAGAAAAAGGAATTCTTGATCCTTACAACTCTCATGAGTCTCAAGTATGCCAGTCTACCAAATGGAGACTGTCTCCTTCTTTTCTATTTATCTAATGAAAAAGATGTACGCATTTATCTTCAAATAAAAAAAAAAAAAAAATTTTCCTTGCCCTTACTTGTCCTTTTCCTTGATACCAAACAATGTACAAAAATGCGAAAATTTTGCAGTTCTTGATTGAGACTTTTTATCTCCGGAAGTGAAACAACTCGATGTAATCCAGAATTTAAATTATCTAATTTTATTATCGCTACTCTAACATATTTTACATTTACTTTTTTACATTAGTTTACAATATTTTCCTCTGTCAATTTATTTAAACATAGATAAACGTTTATTTGAAATACCAATAATAATCCATTTTTTACTTAGATGAATATATTACTGAATCAAATTACACAAGATTCTAACCCGTAAGTTTAATAAAATTTGGTCCTTCACCATAAGGCGAAGTATCTCTTGTATTAAGATAGTAGACACCTTTTTCAGCCGGGACGTGTTCTAATTCACCCATAATTGTTATATGATTACTGGAACACTTTCCGGTCTGAAATTTGCCATATGATTCACACTGAATTGCATAATATTCGGGACCAGTCCTGGATATTTGTTCTGCTAGATATTCATAAGATCGGCTATGAGAGCAGGCATCGTAAGCTTCTTGAATATTGCAGCCATTTTGCAAAGTGCCTCCATTCGGATAAAAATCGTAATCGCCAATTGGTTTGTAAATACCTAACCGCCCAGCGTTAGTGTGAATAATTGACACGAATTTGGCATCGTCATCAGAAAGTCTTTGATCCTTCCCGACAAAGGCAAAAAGTGGCTGAGCAGGATCCAATCCTATTAATTTTATTTTTATGTTATTTGTGACATTTACATAAAAGGAATATTTAATAAACTTATATTCACCATAATTTATGTAGTATTTATATATCGCACTGTCTATGGTTATGGAATTTTCCGTAACTCTAACCCCTTTTCCAGCTCGTTCAGGGCTAACGTTACGGAAAATTCCATAACCATAGACAGTCCCTTTATATCTACAATCTAAATTAGAAACATACCTATTGTGTAATTTATTTTTTTTAATGCATTTTGAGCTGCAAATCCCATAAGATGTGCACCTATGGCATGTCCGATTAGGGTCGTTGTATTCGGATTCATTCCATGGCTATTAATCAAAAAGTTGATCATTTTGGCAACATATTTTCCAACCGATGGTGCTAAAAGTCTTGCAACTGTATATGAAGGACCAGACAATTTACTCCAATCAACTGCGATGACATTCACATCTCTTGTTTTTAAGTAAGCTGCGTGCATAAAACTTTAATTTCTTAAGGCTTGTAGTAATTTGATTACGATGCAGTGTTTACCATTACTATAATAATTTTAAGTTTGAAAATTTCTACAATGTTGTGAAGCTGTATGGATTTGCTTGGAATAGTTTATTATCGATTTGAATGGACAAGCTATACACTATCACCATAGTTGAAAATAGAAAATTTAATTTCTATAGCAATAAAAAAGCATTGAAAACTGTGCATTTAATATTTTAATATTATATTACATCACAAGTAGGGATAGACACGTCTCTCCCGCGGGGAGGTCAATGTTCGCAGGACGAATAGTAAAATCATGGCTAAAGGCCATTGTTTCTCTAGTCGTCCTGCGAACATTGAATTTCCCGCGTTAAGGCGTGTGTAATCCTTTAAGTGATGTATTACATCTCATTCGAAACCACCATTTTATGACCCTCTGGTACCCGCAGGAAAGTGAGCGAGATAGGCAGACCCCTTTAACGAAATGTTGCGAGAACATCCCATGGAGTGAATGTTTTTTGATAATGATGATGATCAATCTCCGAACATTCTTCGGTTTTGTTTCGTTTTCTCCATTTGTCGAATTTTTCGAAGGCCAGCTCATATTTATCCTTAGATTTTTTGGGTATCAAATCTTGTTTTGCTTCTTTCACTTCTTTTTTTCACGATTTTGAGTTTAAGAAGATTAAAAATTATAATACTTTGCGACGTAATTGCAGATGATTGAAGGTTTTACGGATTCTACTGTTGCAGATGAAAACATACTACGATGTGGGAATCAGCTGTTTGGGTTGTGATTTTTTATCTCGTATGGCGCGAAATCTTCAAAGTAGTTCCGAAGGGTACCTCTGTGGCAAACCTGGAGATCGAAAGCATAAGCTCACTCATGTATTTTACATGGACGATTTCAAGATCTATGCTAGAAATGAAGAGAAACTACATCTAGCTCTAAAAATTGTCAAAGGGTACACTCAAGAGATTGGGATGGAGTTCGGGTTAGAGAAATGCGCCAAGGTTAATGACACCTTAGCGCTGGAGAGACCTATACATACCTGGGCGTGCTACAGAGCCGCATTCAGGACGTGACATCTATAAAGGATACTCTCCAAAGCAGATACAAACGTATCATCCGACAAATATGGTCTGCCGAACTGTCGGCTAAGAACAAAGTATCTGCAACGAACATGCTTGCCGTCCCGGTAGTACTCGATTCATTTGGAGTGGTTTCATGAACGAAGGACGAGCTCAGATCCCTTGATATCGGGACGCGAAAGGTTTTGTCCCCAAAAAAAGCATGCACCTTAAGTCTTCTGTTCCGCGACTTTACATCTCAGGCCGCCTAGGTGGTCGCGGAATACTGAATCTGGAATGTCTTAACAACAGGATTATTCTGGGTACAGTACATATAGTTGCAAATGGACAAGACCCTCTTCGAAAAATGCTCAGGAAACATGAAGAAGCGGGCAAAGTGGCGTTCCTGTACAAAGCAGCGGAGGAGACTGCTCAGACACTCGGCCTTGACTTAAATACCAGGGGTGAGCAAAATGCATCAAATCTTATCCATCTTGAATACTCACTCCCGAAGGCCCGGATTAAGAAAACACAAGAGAAAAACTTCCGCGAACAGCTCCTCGACAAGAGGATGAACGACATCTTCTCCAAAAATGTGGAGGATCAGTCGATGTCATATGAGCCAACGTATGCTTTCCTTAAATCATCTGGATTGAAGTCAGGCATGGAAGGTTTCATTTTGACATGTCAAAACGGTGTCATTTCCACTCTAGCATACCGACGCCACATTATGCGCCAAGATATTCCCGATGATAGCTGCAGAGCGTGTAATGCACACCCCGAGCATCTAGGACACATACTATCTGGTTGTCCAACTCATGCGGGAACGACCTACATCCCCAGGCACAATGCGACACTAAGAGTGATTTATTTCCATCTCTGTCATTCTTACGGAAGTAGCCCAAATACCGCTCCGCTAAACGCTCCTAGGGAAATAGAGTCGATTGTCGAAAATGAGATGTGCCGTATATACTGGAACTTCATATTCTCGACAATTGTTTCTGTTGCGCACTCGAGGCCTGACATAGTTCTCCTTGACTTCGAGAAACGAACCATGTGCGTTATCGAATTTTCGGCACCAGCTGACAAAAACGTCACAGCCAAGGAAAAAAGAAAAGAAAGAGATGTATAAAGATCTTATGAGGGAGTTGCGACGGTTGTACCCCGAATATTCTGTTAAGCTAATCGTCTTAATCATCGGTGCTCTTGGATCACAGACTGTAACTACCTATCTCACGGTCGTGACACGTGGTTACGGCTGAAATTTTCCCGCGATCTCGTTGGGAGGGGGTGCAATTTTTCAGATTAGCTTCCGCTCCCGGCGAAATCCTGCGGTTGTCCTTATGACAAACTTTTAACTATAAAGTACGGTTAGAGAATACATTGTGCGTTATTCAGTGGCCATTTGTGGAACTAATAAACCAGCAGTGCGGCGGCGTTTCGAACTAACAAACTGTCAGTAGCAGATACTGTTCGGTAAAGGGCTATCTAACGCTTGCTTTTCTAGGGGCGCAATAGGCTCATAACATGTTGGTTTCGAATAAAAATATGCAACGTAATGAATGAATGAATTAATTGAAAATTACAAGGTTTGTGAAATCAAATTTTCAAAATTTAAGATTTATAATTGTACAATTCGAGAATTGAGTATCCAAACTAATAGTATATTATTCGCCGAGGTGCATAATGAGGGTCTTTACGCAACAAGCGGCTATACTCGCAGTACGATCGAAGCCGAGGCGAGATACGTCCTGCGAGCATTGTAAGCGAGTCGTGTGAAGTCCCGAATTGTGCTCATTGGCGAATGTATTATTTTATGTGACGACGGCGCATTTACAAGTCTTGTTGCGACAGCGTACAGTATCGTAATGCTGTACATTACGATACAGCGGAGTGTAATGTGAAGTGTGATCTTCCACTGTATTGTAATGTACAACATTACGATACTCTACGCTGTCGCATAAAAACGCGTTAATGCACCGGAGTCACATAAATATTATTGAATTATAAAATAGTCCAAGTTCTACTTTTCAAACTCAGGGCTTTCAAAAATGAAAGAATGAGTATTTTTTTTTAGTTAACATTTGACAACAAAAAACATTACCGTCTCGAATCAGCGTTACAGATGGCCCATCGGTGGAGGAAATCCATCCATGCGTGATAAATACAGTCGGCCTTGTCGAATTAAAATGGCTGACTTCAATTATTTTATTATTTCCAACTTCTAGTGGATCATAATTAACCTTATTTTTTGCGGTGTATAGTTTAAAAACGACAGTTTGATTATTATAACTTCTATTAAGATCTAGTTCATTCAAATTAGGCATATTAAGGTTGAGTTTGACTTTTTTCTGTTTGTCATTGAAATCATATAGGAGTTTGTTGCGCAATAAACTGAATTGTGCCTGAAGAAAACTTTTCAAATGAGATTTATCCATTTTTGTCACATCATCTTTGCTTGAATGTTCGTTTATAGTACTTGGACTTTGCATTGAATCATCATTATTTTTCGAATTATTTGTGTCAGACGTATTGCTTTTATCTCTGAGAAGGTCTTCAGTATTGTTTTTTGTATCAGGACTCTGATTTGATGGATTATTTGTATTATCCTTTTTCCTTTCTTTGCCGTCTTTATCGTCTGACGATACTTCTTTCATCACGATGGGAATAGCCGGTTCATCATTTGAGCGATTTGCAAAATTTGAATAATTTCGATCAGTTGATCCATTTGAGTCATTTGAATCATTTGAAGCATTTAAGCCATTTGAATCGTTAGAATTATTCAAACCATTTGAATCGTTCGAATCACTTGAAATACTAGAATCATTCGAAACATTTAAATCTCTTGAATCAATTGAATCATTTGAACTTTCGGAAACATTTGAATCATTCGAACCATTTGACCCATTTGAATCAATTGAAGCATTTGAATTGTTTGAACCATTAGAATGATTTGAATCATCCAAACCACTTGAATCGATTGAATCACTTGAATTTTTTGGTTCATTCAAAACATTTGAATCATTTGAATTATTCAAAACATTTGAATCATTTGAATTATTCAAACCATTTGAATCGTTTGAATCACTTGAAATACTAGAATCATTCGAAACATTTAAATCTCTTGAATCGATTGAATCATTTAAACTTTCGGAAACATTTGAATCATTCGAACCATTTGAATCAATTGAAGCATTTGAATCATTCGAACTATTTGAATTGTTAGAACCATTAGAATGATTTGAATTATTCAAACCACTTGAATCGATTGAATCACTTGAATTATTTGGTTCATTCAAAACATTTGAATCATTTGAATTATTCGAAACATTTACAACATTTGAATTACTTGAACCATTTGATTCATCTGATTGATTTGAACTTTTTGATTTTTTTCGATCATTCGAAGCATTTGAACGATTCGCAACATTTGAATAATTTCGATCAGTTGATCCATTTGAATCATTTGAAACATTTAAGCCATTTGAATCGTTAGAATTATTCAAACCATTTGAATCGTTTGAATCACTTGAAACACTTGAATCATTCGAAACATTTGAATCTCTTGAATTGAGTGAATCATTTGAACTTTCGGAAATATTTGAATCATTTGAACCATTTGAATCAATGAAAGCATTTGAATCATTTGAACTATTTGAATTGTTTGAACCATTAGAAATATTTGAATCATTCAAACCACTTGAATCGATTGAATCACTTGAATTATTTGGTCCATTCAAAACATTTGAATCATCTGAATTATTCGAAACATTTGAAACATTTGAATAAATTGAATCAGTCAACCCATTTGAAACATTTGTGTCATTTAAACTATTTGAATTGTTTGACACATTAGAATCCTTCGAATCATTTAAAACATTTGAATCATTTGAGTTATTCAAATCATTCGAATAATTTGAGCCAGTTGAATTATTCAAACCATTTGAGTCTTCTGAAGCATTTGAATTGTTTGAATCACTCGAAGCATTTGAAGCATTCGAAGCATTCAAATCATTAGAATCCATTGAATCATTCGAACCTTTTGAAATATTTGAATCATTTGAGCCATTTGAATTGTTTGAACCATTGGAATCATTTGAATCATTTAAACCATTTGAATCGTTAGAATCACTCAAACCATTTGAATAGTTCGAAACATTTGAATCATTTAAGTCAATTGAATCATTTGAAATATTCAAAATATTTAAACCATTCAAACCATTTGATTCATTCAAATTATTTGAATCATTTGATTGATTCGAACTACTCGATTTTTTTGGATCATTTGAAACATTAGCACCATTCGAAACATTTGAATCTTTTCGATCAGTTGAATCATTCGAGTTATTCAAATCGTTTGCAACATTTGAATCATTTGAACTATTTGAATTGTTGGAACTATTAGAATCATGGAAATCATTCAAACCATTTGGATCGTTTGATTCACTTAAAACATTTAAATCGTTCGAAACATTTGAATTATTTGATTCAATTGAATCATTCGAACCACTTGAAACGTTTGAATCATTTAAACCATTTGAATCATTCAAATAATTTGAATCATTTGATTGATTTGAACTACTCGATTTTTTTGGATCATTTGAAACATTAGCACGATTCGAAACATTTGAATCATTTCGATCAGTTGAATCATTCAATTTATTCAAATCATTTGCAACATTTAAATGATTTGAACCATTTAAATCAATTGAATCATTTGAACTATTTGAATGGTTCGAACTATTAGAATCTTTGAAATCATTCAAACCATTTGGTTCGTTTGATCCACTTAAACCATTCAAATCATTCGAAACATTTGCGTCATTTGAATCAATTGAATCATTCGAACCACTCGAAACGTTTGAATTATTTGAACCATTTGAATCATTCAAATCATTTGAATCATTTGATTGATTTGAACTACTCGATTTTTTTTGATAACTTGAAACATAAGCACCATTCGAAACATTTGAATCATTTCGATCAGTTGAATTATTTGAGTTATTCAAATCATATGCAACATTTAAATGATTTGAACCATTCAAATCAATTGAATTTTTTGAACTATTGGAATGGTTCGAACTATTAAAATCTTTGAAATCATGCAAATCATTTGGATCGTTTGATTCACTTAAACCATTTAAATCATTCGAAACATTCAAATCATTTGAATCAGACGAATCATTCGAACCATCTGAAATGTTTAAATCAGTTGAACCATTTGAATCATTCGAATCATTTATATAATTCGAATCAATTGAATCATTTGAATAATTTGAAACATTTGAATCATTTGAATCATTTGAAACATTTGAATCATTTGAACTATTTGAATCGTTTGAACCATTAGAATTATTTGAATCGTCTAAACCATCTGAATCATTTGAATTATTTGAATCATTTGAATCATTGGATGTGTTATTCATATGATTTGATGCATTGCTTGTATGTCGACTATTCTTTTCACCAAGTGTACTATTGAGTACGCTGCCTGTATTATTCGCTATTTCTATACCACTGTCGTTATTTGAAATTCCACTTGTGCCACTTTTACCCTTTTCTGAGACCGAAGTAAATGGAGTGTTGTCGCTTTGACGACCTTTATTGCGTGAAAACCCTCTTCCTCGATGCCAACCTGCGAATAAATGTTCCACTTTTACTTTTTCAATTTTTTTAAAATAAAAAACTATTAATTTACATATGTGGGATTAATACCTCCTAAAATTCTTGATATTGTGTTAAGACGATTGGAGTGTCCAGTTCTATGACGGCCATAATATCTATGAGAATGACTGTTCACTGAAAATCAAACATGCAACATTTGTTTTTCGTAAAATTACTTGAAAACAAAAATGGTTACAAAACACATCGATATGCCATATCGAAAATAAATTTCAAAATACAAAAAATCTTAAAACATGCTTTGGCAAGTCAAAATGGCGCAACTAACATTTTATTTGTAAAATTTTTCTCTAGTCCCTGCATCGGACATTTCTTGTTATTTCAAGATCAACTTTTATCAGATCTAAGTTTGGAAAAAATAGTTCGAAGAAATTGAATGTATACAGGTGCAATACCTGACAATTACATTTAAATATTTCTTACTGTGTTTAATCGTCTTCGAAATTTCAAAGAAGTGTTTCTAGCGGCAGAAACGAAAAGGTATTGAAAAGTATTTTATTCACTCTTATTCCCTGGGGACAATTTTTTATCACAGATTCAGATTCTCTTTTATGAAATACGTAAGTCTTATTCAAAAATTTTTTTCGATTCGTGAAAAAAACCTGCCCCCTGCCTCGTGCAAGTGGGATGGAGTAAATTTTTTCAAAGTCGCTTTTCCCCTCGAGAATAAAAAATTTTTGTTCCGGATATTTTTTTCATCGGATGCGTATTTTTTGAGATATTTCAATGTCCCAAGTTGAAAAAAACACCCAATATAACCCGAAATTTTAAATATAACAATGATAATAATGATAAACATGACTCACCAGATATTGATATAGCTAATATTACAACAAGAAATACAAACTCTCTCATATCGCAGCATAAATTAGAAAACCCTTTTTGATTTTATTTAGTACGAATATATGTTAATTCTGATTTCTTTTAATGTGATCTAACCAGTTTTCAACATGCAATATGGAAGAAGTCGATAATAAAATGCTCAAGTACACTAATAGTGCATACGTTCTAGTGAAAAATAGAAGTACTGCTATTTATCTATATAATTCTACTAACAAATTATTGAAAAACATAAAATGTTGACACTGTAATTGCCTTCAGTAATTTTCCTTGCCTCATAGTGTCTTCTATCAGTAATTAAATGCTGACTGACTTTAACGCTTATCTTTACAGCGTATTGTGAACCACCCCATTATTTGGATAATTTTGTGAGACAAAAATAAATTTTCCAATATAAATTTCTGATCCGCGCATAGTTTTAACAGCGAATATATCAAGTTTGCGTAAATATTTTCTATTTCCTCACTCCTATTTTTCCAGAAAATACCAAACTTAAGAAAAAATACTTTGCTGATAAAAATTAAAAAATGTAAATAGTGTTGCTTCATTATAAATTTCTGATAGCATATTTTTTAACTTACTACATATATAAGCGAATTCCTAATTTCCATTTTCTAATTTTCGTTATTTTTTAAATCTGATATTTATTTTCGATCAGTACAGTCAAGCGCTTGCGCTCTTAGAAGATATGCTGTACATGCGCCCTTCGAATCGAAAACTGCGACTAGTTCAGCACGCGAGGGTGAATGAAAGCACGACGGAAATGTGAATTTAGTAAAAATGGCGAATATTCGATTCAATTCGACCCAATATTCTGCTAATTTGACAACTCTAAGGACGAAAATCAGAGGAAAAATTTTTAATTGACACATTGAAAAAGGTTCGTGCGAATTTGTTTCAGTAAATCTAGTTTTCTTGTCATAAAAACTAGTGACAATTTACTCTGATCAATATGTTTATGCTTCTTGATAATATCAAAATGTTATTCAGTCATTATTATTATTACATGTACATACAGTAACGCCGAAATAAATCTCAATATTGTTAAGGATTATATTTGAATGAACAAAAATAATATCAACAATAATTCAATTTTTTTTAATGAAAGTACTTCCATGTGTGTTTGTCCAAAGATCGTTTTCGGTTCTAGGATTTTTAATCTTTTAAATATCTAAGATTTTTGTTATGGAATTCTAGTTTTAAATTTGAAAAAGCAACTTGAATTTATTACCAAATTAATATCTTCATTTGAAAATTTGAAAATATTTATAACAGCTTAAAGAATAAATAAATAAAATAAATAAGAGTAAATAAATAAGAGTGCATATCAATTTTGTTTATAGATGTGGCTAAGACCTTTTTGCCATTTTTTTCTTCTCCTAATTTGGAAGGTAGATTTACTTAAAACTCAAAATGTACCCTGTGAGTTCAACACCATGTGCCTGTGTTGGGTTCAGGATGATTCGGATTTCACCAAAATGGACATCAACTGTTTGGGTGTCCCATTTGCCAGATTTCCTGGTAAGTTTTAGATAATAAATTTTTAGATAATAAATAAATATATTTTTGAAAATTAAATTAAAATTCCCGATTTATCCAGAATTTTCAATTAAATCGACACCCTGAAATTAAAATATTTCTCTATACCTATTTATCTTATATTGCGAAATAAATAAGAATCATTTTATTTTCATGGTTTTTATTTTCTAATTTTATAATCTTTGCAATTCCTCATAAACTTTCCCAATTCACTTCTAATATTTTAAATCTTTTGATAATATATAATATATGATTTCAGAACTTTGTATATGATTTACAGAAGTTTCTTCAATTACTGAAGAGTAGGCAGAGATGACGTTCGATCAACAAAAATGCTTTTATTGTAAAACTATGTACATATATAATAATGCCATATAATGGACAGTTTTAATGAATATTCCTGAAAAGTAGATTTTTTAATCCAAGGTTATGTCTGCTAAAGCTTCAATTATTGTAGGAAGAAAATTCCAGTAAATTCAATATGAATGACAGATTTTTTTTTTATTTATTTGCAGTCATTTAAAATTAGCAGATTATTGACCTAATCAACAAAATATGATTCGACGCGTATGTATTAATGCGGCAAAGTACTTTGAATATTTCTTAAATATCCAATAAACATAAAAAATACGTTTGTAAGGTATTTCCGGATGAACTATTCATCGAGGTAGAATTTAATTCGACTATTTGAATTTGATTCGAATTTTCTATAGGAATCCATTTACAATGTTTTTGGACATATTTATCAAATAAATGTAATACATTATTTTATTTATATATCAAAATTTTATTTTTAATGTCTAAGAGCAAGAAAAATTAAACATTCATGTGAATGACGAAGCTGAGAAAAATTCAAGATCTATAATGTGATATTTTATTTAATGAAGCCAGACGTACAAAATAGTATGTTAAATTATATTTTATATATCAAATTATATATTTCAGATTATTCATGATAAATACAATTCGTACTTTATTTTTCAATATCTAAACAAGCAATCACAGGCTGACGTACATATATAAATGTAATATACATTTGATATAATAATGTTGAACATATAATGTATACAATTTCGCATTTTGCACAAAATCGAGAGCGAAGCACGAGGTACTTGATGAGAATGTATTCGTTAAAGCCGAAGGAGCTTTAACAAAAGATAATTCACAATCACCAAATTACAGTTGTCGATACTTTGAGCTTTAATTTTAAAAGCTCTGTGCACGAATGTGGGGGAAATTAGAAGAGTTAGAAGGTTATCTTTTTGAGTTGGAAACTCAACAAATTTTGATTGACATTTGGTAATGTAGTTACTTTTGCTCATGTCAAAAACAAATTTAAATTCTTCTGAAAATGTCTGACTTTCGTTAAATAACAAAATTTTACATTAATATATACCCTAAATTTTTCTCAGTTTCATTATGAACATAAATTTAACATTCTTCTCAGCTCTTCGAATGAGACTAATTTCTTAATTATTTGAGTGAATTCAGCAACATTCTTTTTTTCATGTTTTTCAAATTACCCATTTTTTAGAGAAGAATAATAAAATCAAAAAATAATAATTGTTTACTTTAGATGTTTCTGTCAGCTACATAGCACAGTTGGATGTGGTTGGTTCAGGAATTCAGGTTTTGGACAATGACGCCTTAGCAAGTTCAACAAGCGTAGAAGCCCTCGGTCTAATGAGCAGTCAATTAATGAATATTGGTGAAAAATCTTTTCAGTGAGCATTTTTTAACTTAATTAATTTTTTACTAATTTAAGCCCAGCAAACATGATCTGTAATTGCTGCATACTATAATGTTCACAGTGTTCTATAACAGTTGTTATATTTTGGTGACAGAACTATTCTATAACGAGAACGAAACAGTATTGCGTAATTAATTAAAAAGTAGGAGTAGTAACATTTCCGCAAAAGTTATGTGACATTATTCCCAATTATATTCTCTAATAGTCTTCTAACAATGTTGAGTCGACCTTATGGAACGCTGTTACAATATTTATATAATTACTCAAGAACTATGAGTATGCACTAGGGTGGTCCAAAAAAATTTTTTCTTAATTTTTATGGGGAAACCCCCCAAATTTGTTCGAATCCACACAAAAATAAGTCCATTTTTTTTTGTTCAAAAAAAAATGATATTGAGGGGTGGCGCAAGCCCCATGAAGTTTAACATGTATTTCCCCTAAGAAAAAAAGACGTTTTTGTAAATCTTATTCAGAATCCTCAATATTATCTCAATCGAGTTGAAACTCAACATTTCTCTTCACAATTAGCCATAGAATACGAATAAAATATCACTTTTTAAATATCACCCCCATAAGTCTGTTTTATAGGGTCCCAAAGAAACCCCATAAGTGAAAAAATGGGTTTTGCGAGTTTTTGGCGCTAATTATGATTTTTTTGCGATTTTATTAATGCAAATTGTTTCTAATACATAAAATATGATGTTATACTAAAAATTAGATATTTTAATGAATTATTTAAACAATTTATTATTGTTTTTAGCCATTTTCTCACAGAATGGAGTTAGAAAGACGCGGTTTTTTCACAATTTATTATAATTATTAATAATATAATATTTGAATAATTTTGAAAAGATGCGGCTTTTTTTGAAATATCTGGTTTTTTGTCCACTTTTCATTTGCAGTGAAGTAATAATGAATTAAAATTAACAAAATAATTGTTTAAACAATTTACTATACTTATTAATAATATTATGATTGAATAATGCTAGAAAGATGCTGTTTTTTTTAATTTCTGGCATTTTGTTTAATGTTCATTTGGAGTCAGTGATAATGAATTCAAGTTAACAAACTAATTATTTAAACAATTTATTATAATTATTAATAATATTATATTTGAATAATGCTAGAAAGATGCAGTTTTTTTGTTGAAATTTCTGGCTTTTTGTCCAATTTTCATTTGGGGTGAAGTAATAATGAATTTAAGTTAACAAAATATTTATTTAAAGAATTTATTATAATTATCAATAATATTATATTTGAATAATGCTAGAAATATGCGGTTTTTTTGTTGAAATTTCTGGCTTTTTGTCCAATTTTCATTTGGAGTGAAGTAATAATGAATTTAAGCTAACAAAATAATTGTTTAAACAATTTATCAGAATTATTAATAATATTATATTTGAATAATGCTAGAAAGATGCGTTTTTTTGTAATTTCTGGCTTTTTGTCTAATTTTCATTTGGAGTGAAGTAATAATGAATTGGAGTCAACAAAATAATTGTTTAAACAATTCATTATCATTGTTAATCATATTCTATTTGCTTAACTGGTAGAATTTTGTTGTTTTTTTTTGAAATTTTCAACTGTTTGTTTATTTTTTATTAGGCGTGACTTAACAATTAATCAGATTCAGCAAAAATAATGGTTAAACAAATTATTATTGTTTATGACTATGTTCAGCTATATCGATTGCGTCTGATAGTTGCGGTTTTTGGACAATTTTTACCTTTCTGTCCTTTTATCACTTAGTGAGGTAATAATTAAATAAATTCAACAATAAAGTTGTACAAACAATTTAATATTGTTTATAACTATCTTTTCTTATGTAAGTGCTAGAAAGTGGCGGTTTTTTCTAAAATCTTTCACTTTGTTTCGCCTGCTTAATTACTTACAATTAATAAATAAACATTAGAGAAAACTATATTTTAAATAATCTCTTTCCCTTTCATGAATATATATTTTTCTGAAATAAAACAGATATTAAAAATTCTTTGTTTTTGCCTCTTATGTAAAATAGCTTTTTTTCTTCAAATTAATTCTTTTAAGCATTTGGAAAAGAGCAAAAATAATTCACTTAAAACAACAATACCTTTCGAAAAATAATTTTTGTTATGGTTGACTTATCACTTGTTCATAAATAAAAAGGCGATGAAAAGTGAAAGATTTTAGAAAAAACCACCACTTTCTAGCGCTTATCTGAGAAAAGATAGTTGCAAACAAAATTAAATTGTTTAAACAACTTTTCTGTTAACCTTAATTAATTATTACCTCACTAAGTGAAAAAAGGACAGAAAGGTAAAAATTGCCAAAAACCGCAACTATCAGGCGCACTCGATATAGATGAAGATAGTCATAAACAATAATAATTTCTTTAACGAATTATGTTTGCTAAATCTAATTAATTATCGATTCACGCCTAATAAAAAATAAACAAACAGTAGAAAATTTCAGAAAAAACCGCAACATTCTACCGATTAAGCGAAGAGAATATTATCAACAATGATAATAAATTGTTTAAACAATTATTTTGTTAACTCGAATTCTTTATCACTTCATTCCAAATGAAAATTAAACAAAAAGCCAGAAATTTAAAAAAACTGCATCTTTCTAGCATTATTCAATTATAATATTATTAGTGAGTATAATAAATTGCTTAATCAATTATTTTGTTAACTTAAATTTATTATTACTTCACTACTGATGAAAATTGGACAAAAAGCCAGAAATTTAAAAAAAAAACACATCTTTCTAGCATTATTCAAATATAATATTAATAATAATCATAATAAATTGTTTAAACAATTACTATTGTTAACATTGATGAACTGTCACTTCCCTCTAATTGAAAATTGGATAAAAAATGGAAAATTTGTGAAAAAACCGCGTCTTTCTAACTCCATTCTGTGAGAAAATTGCTAAAAACAATAATAAATTGTTTAAACAATTCATTGAAATATCTAATTTTTAGTATAAAATCATATTTTATAACCTATAAAACAGACTTATGGGGGTGATATTTCATTCGTATTCTATGGCTAATTGTGAAGAGAAATGTTGAGTTTCAACTCGATTGAGATAATATTGAGGATTCTGAATAAGATTTACAAAAACGTCTTTTTTTCTTATGGGAAATACATGTTAAACTTCATGGGGCTTGCGCCACCCCTAAATATCATTTTTTTTAAACAAAAAAAAATGAATTAATTTTTGGGTGGATTCGAACAAATATGGGGGGTGTCCCGATAAAAATTCAAACAAAAAATTTTCCAATGCATTTTTGGACCACCCTAGTATGCACTCTTCTGTAGCAGTTGTTGTGTTAATTTTACAGAATCAGTGTATCACAGATGATAAACTTTTTGAAATGCAGTTCAGTAACTGTGCCATAAAATTAGAATTAACACAGACAATTATTATCGAAAGCCTGAAGCTTAATTTTGAGAAGTGTGAAAAATAATTTTGGTCACAAGCTTCGACAAATATTTGAATGAAACAAATATTTCTTTCAATCAAACAAATATTTGTTTGAACTTATATCAAAAAAAGAATTTGTTTTATTCAAACAAACATTTTTCCGAGTGCATTTATCTCTTATATATCTGTTACAGGACATTGTTCCCTATCTTTTATATAAAAATATTCTGTATCATTCATATAACAGGTATTGAACTGTTATTCAATATAATGATTCTATTATGGAACTGTCAAGTATTTCTTACAGTACGCGCAAAATTATTCCAGAACTGTTACAGAATCGTTACAATTTTTTTTAAGAACTGTTCTGTACCTCTGTTCGCTTGAAGATGAATCAAATGCAAAACTGAAAATCTAAAAATTCTATTTTCAGTGGAGTGATCGACAGTCTTCGTTCATTAGACTTGAGTTACAATTCTCTTGAAGATGTTCCATTTAAAGCTCTACATAATCTAAGGAAGTTGAATTGGCTCAACATGCACAGGTACCATAACAAAACTTTTTTTCTTCTTCTTCTGGAATGAAATACTATTTAATTAATGACAAATACACTCAAAATATCTTAACATATATTCCCCAAAAAATATTTAACATAACATTTTTTAATAGCAATCATCTAACCTCGCTCGATGGTAACTGGGGCTTCGTGACAAATACTCTAGCCAGCGGATTTTTCGGAGATAACTCAATAATAGAAATACCAAAATGCTTCTCGGATTTTGAATTCCTAGTATGGCTCAACTTTGACAACAATAATTTGGAAGAAATCTTAGAGTCGTCACTCCCACCGAACATCCACACCCTCAGCTTGAACAATAACCTCTTAAAATCTTTTCCAGCCAGTGTCAGAATTTTGAAAGACTTGTCCTTTTTATACTTAGGTGGAAACGAAATGAAATCTTTAGAATTGCCCTATTTTCAAAGTGCAAATTTAGAATTGATAGATGTAAGCGATAACTCTATAGAAATCATCAAATTCATGGGCTTCCCCAATCGAACACTTTACATCAAGGACTTCAATCTAGCAAACAATAAACTTGCATATCTACCTGCTGACATCTTCCAGTACATGGAAGTCAGAAGAATTTACTTGTCTTCCAACGGAATTCGCACAATTGATGAAAATGCATTCCGGGGATTAGAGGAATGCCTGGAATATTTGAATCTTGAAAATAATAATTTAAATGAAATACCCTCAGCAATAATTCATTTAAAGAGAATTTCGTATCTCTACTTGGCTAATAACCATATTCCAAATATCGGAAATGACAGTTTTCTCGAGTTCTCTGATAATTTGAAAGCCCTTTCCTTGCAAACAAATCACCTGGATTCGGTGCCAGTATCTGCATTAGCAAATTGTTTTCATCTTTTGCATCTGAATTTGGGATACAATAAGATTTCTTCTGTGGAACCTAAAAGCTTCGAATGGGCAGAGAATTTGGAAATTCTTCTTCTGAGGAATAATGTCCTCTCAAAGCTAAAAGCAGAGACTTTTAAGGGTGCCAGTAAACTCAAAGAGTTGAGTCTTTCTTTTAATCATTTAACAGAATTGGAAGATGATGCATTTTTAGGCATTCACGAAAACTTGGAAATTCTGGAAATGAGTTTTGCCTTTGCTACTGATGTTTTCCCACAAAGGGCTCTTAGGCCACTTGTAAATTTGATGTGGCTTGTCTTGGATAATAACAATTTTCATGCGATTGATCCTACTGCGTTTTATTCTCTGCAGTTGTTGAGATACATTAATCTAGAATCTAACAGGTAAGTAGATATTCCTAAATTTATAAGGATTTAATATTTCTACATTCTGAAAATTTTATTAAATTCATTTACGTAATTAAGTATAATTTTTGTACAGGTTGCATTACTTGCCGGAAAGAATTTTCCTTTCTGATGTCCACCCAGAATTACGAGATGTGAAATTAGGATACAACTTTCTAGAAGGCATTCCTGACATCACTTTCCATAATTTCACAGAATTAAGATCAATAGACCTTACAGGCAATCGAATTCGCCATCTGACTTCTAATTCAATCCAGGATTGTCCGAAGCTCTTAACTTTATCCCTTGCTTACAACCGGATATCCAAGATTGAAAAATATGCCTTTTGTGGACTCAGCAGTTTGAGATTCCTTCATCTGGAATTCAATCGACTGACTTCTCTCGATTTGGATGCTGTATTCGAAAGTGGTGATTCGGAATTTGCACTGAATGTTTCTTACAATGCAATTTCCACGATCCATTCTAGTTTCCCACTGAAGAACTTGACTCGATTTGATCTTGGATTTAATAACTTTAGTCATCTGCCTGCTGAGGTGTTCGAGAATATTCCCGATTTGAAGGTCCTGGATCTAAGAAATAATTATTTGACGTCTTTGGAATCAGGTAATGGAGATTCAGATAAAACGTAACATTTTATGTTCTCAATTTAGAAAATTACAAACCATTTATTTTCAATTGACCTGTTTCAAAAGCTCTCTCTTAAAAATTGCTATTTCTCCTGGAAAATTCCACTTAAATTACTCATTTTGACCAAAATTTATAAAAAGATGTTCCCATTCCAAAGAAGTATTTTCTCTAAGTTCAAAATACTTGTCGAAAAAACGTTAACGTCATTACTTTTTAACTGCCTAGTTATAGATACTTAATTTCTAAGTATTTGAATTTCGACGTATCCATATTAAAAATTGCACAATGTATTTTTTTAATATTGTTTGATTCTCAAACCCCTCAAAACATTAAAAAATTTTAAATTATGTAATTTTGAAGGCCTCTCATTAAAACATTGTTTGATTTTGATGCCTTTATCTTGATATTTTACAATGATAAACATTTTTTGAAATAATTTAATTTTCAATGTTTCAATTTTAAATAGTTCAACTTGGTAAATTTAAAATTCGAATGTTTTTTGCTTAAAATTTTTTAATTATAAACGCTTGAATCATAATTTCGTTCTTTCTAAATACCTAATTTTTAAATTTATCATTTAAATGCTCACTTTAGTTGATCTATAATTATAGTATGTATCATTCTTAGTGTTCTAAAGAGTTTAATTGCTCGAAGAAATTTTCACGAGCATCAGAATCTGCTCGAGAATATGCTCGACCTTTATCAAGGCCGTAGCCAGAAAAATTTTTCAGGGGGGATGTACAGCAGGAAAAAATTTCGGGGAGGGATATGCAGCAGAAAAAATTTCGGGAGGGGGTTATACAGCGGCACACAGGAGAGTATATGTATATTATGTACATGTTTCAAAAATTTCGGGGGGGGGATCAAACACGCATCATCCCCCCCCCTGGTTACGGCCTTGCCTTTATGTGCTTTGAGAATTTAATGAGCATTTATGAGCATTTTTAATTCGGATTTAAAAAATCGTTTTCTCTACTTTTATTAATAATAATTACATTATTTAAATTTCGCGGGAAAATGCATCGCTTCAAATTGGAAAGGGTGCTAAATGTAAATGATAAAAGAAGTCAAAGTAATAGAAAACATAGTATTCGCATTGCCTTATTCAGGGTTGCTACAATATCCCATTTTTTAAATTCTTCGAGGTATAAAACTAATCATACACCTAGAAGATTAATAATGTTTATGCAAAAAAAATGTGTTTCTAAATATATTTTGAACACTTTTTAGTTGTGTTTTCGATTTAAAAAAAATGCAACCAAAAAAATGAATTTTCAACTAAAATGATGAATATTCATTAAAAAATAAGAATCTTTAACCAACTATTTACTTGAATCTTCAACCCAAAAGATTAATTTCCTACAAAGAAAACAAATTTTCAAAAAAGTATATATTTTTTTCATAACAATAAAATGATTTCTTAACAAAATAATTCAATTTTAAACTAAAAAAGCTAAATTTACATACCAAAAATATAATATTTCAATTTGCATTTCAAAAAGTAAATTAAAAAACAGTGCTTTCAGCAAAATTAATTGATTTTCAACTAAAAATATAAAATTTCAAGCGAAAATGGAATAGTTATGAATTTTCAACAAGAAATAGGAAATTTTGTTCAAATAGCGGATTTTTCAATCCAAAATATCAATTTTTTATCAACAAAAAAAACGAATTTTCAACTAAACAGTTTTTTTTCAAGGAAAGAAATTAATTCTTAACAAAAAATAAAAAACTTAAATTTTCAACTGAACAGATAATTTTTTAACGAAAAAGATTCAATTTCTAGCAGGAAAAGTACATTTTCCACAAAAAATCTAATAGTTATAGTGAATTTTCAACTAAAATGATGAATATTCAATGAAAAATAAGAATCTTTAACCAACTATTTACTTGAATCTTCAACCCAAAAGATTAATTTCCTACAAAGAAAACAAATTTTCAAAAAAGTATATATTTTTTTCATAACAATAAAATGATTTCTTAACAAAATAATTCAATTTTGAACTAAAAAAGCTAAATTTACAATCCTAAATATAATATTTCAATTTGCAGTTAGAAAAGTAAATTTAAAAAAAAAATAGTTTTCAGCAAAATTAATTGATTTTCAACTACAAATTTAAAATTTCAAGCGAAAATGGAATAGTTATGAATTTTCAACAAAAATAGAAAATTTTGTTCAAATAGGGGATTTTTTAACTAAACAGATGATTTTTTAACGAAAAAGATTCAATTTCTATCAGGAAAAGTACATTTTCCACAAAAAATCTAATAGTTATAGTGAATTTTCAACTAAAATGATGAATCTTCAATTAAAAAAATTTAATATTCAACCAAATACATGTAATTCAAACTAAAAAGATAAATTTTCTACAAAAAATTAAGTAGGATAATTTTCAGTCAGTAAAATAAATTTCCAAACAAAAAACAAACTAATTCCAGCCGAAGAAATTAATTTTTAACAAAAAAAATAAATTTTAACTAATGAGAGTACTCATTTACAAAAAAAAAAAGAAGTATTTCCCACAAATAGTTAAATTTTCACCGAAAACAGATAAATTTTTAACTAAGAATAGAATAGTTAAATTTTCAGCAACAAAAAAATTAATTTACAATAACATTAGAGTAAATTTTTAACGAAATAGTATAATTTTTAACCAATAAGATTGAATTTGTATTAAACAAGATAATTTTTCGACCAAAAATGGAAGTTCTATTTCCAGATATTTGAATTTTTAACTTAAGAAGATAAATTTTGAATTAAACATGTACGAGTTAAATTTTCAGTTGAAAAAATCATTATCATCTAGAAAACAATATTGTCAACAAGAGAATGTAATTTTGAACGAAAGAAGGAGGTTTCAACTAAAATGATAAAACATCAACCAAATACATTAATTTTTAACAAAGTAGTTCCAATTCCAACTAAGTAGTTGAATTTTCAACCGAAAAAGATGAACTCTCAACCAATAACGTGATATATTATATTTCAACCACAAAAAGGATTTTAATTTTATACCAAAAATAGTTGAATTCAATAAAAAAAATGAATGTCCAACAAAGTATTTTAAATCCCCGATGAAAACAGATTAATTTTCGATCAAATATTTGCGATTTTCAACCATAATAATAAAATTAATTTGAACTTTAATTTATTGAAAATTCCGTAACTCAGTCCCTGACATTCCCTGACTTTCTGGAATTAACTGACTTGTAGCATCTCTGTTATTTAAAAAAAGTATATGTTTATTTCACTCTAGAAAGTTTTCGTAAAAATACATGCTTTAAATTCTCTTTAATGCTCAATAAATGCTCTATTTGAGCTTAAATACTGAGCATATTCTCGAGAGCATTTGCACAACATAAATTCTTGGGCATTTAAGAACTCTTATCATTCTACAAGCAAGGATACCACTTGGCGAATCGTGGTTTAGAAGATATGTCCGTTTTCATGATCAGAGGTCTAAAGTATCGATTTTGGGGTTTGGACGGGAAATCATACTTTAATTTGTGCTCTATCTGCTGACATTACCCTTGTATCCCAAAAGTGACCAGAAGCTTGTAAATTTTATGTTTTGACCAAAAATTTAACACTTGCGTTAATAACACTCGCCAACTTTAGATGCGTTTCTCTCGAAAAGCAGTTTTTTCTAAATTCCAACATTGAATGTGCTCCTGAGACATGTTTTTCAACCTGAAGGGTCAATTGTAAACTCAATATGTATATGCAACTTCATATCGACAAAGAGGTACATTTCCTTGTGGAATGACGCATACATAATAATGAAGAAAAAAATCATAACTCTTTAATTTCGTTTTCCAACAGGTGTCTTTCCTCTAAATCAACTCGAAATCCTTAATCTTCGAGAAAACCGTCTTCAATCCCTAAGAAAACAATCTTTCCATGGCCTTGAATCTCTCCAAGAACTAGACCTCAGTAGGAACGAAATATTCCAGCTTTCCACTGAACAATTTCGTTACTTAAAAAAACTTCGAGTGTTGAATCTATCTCACAATAAACTTCGTTCTTTATCCCGAGACGTTTTTGAAGCAACTCGTCTCGAAATTCTAGACATGAGTGAAAATATGTTCAATGTTGTGCCATCTCCTTCGTTTCTCGAAGTGGGCTATACGCTTCGTCATCTTAATTTGGCAGATAATTTAATCGATCATCTGGACTCGATGGTCTTCCCAACTTCTCAGTTAACTTCACTGAATCTAGCCAAAAATCGAATCACCATACTTCCAGACAATTCCTTCGTATCCCTGGGAAAGCTGATGAGTTTGAATATATCTCAGAATAGTCTCCAGGCAAATTTTAAGGAATTGTTTCATTATCTGCCAGATTTAAAGCAGTTGTACTTGGCAAATTGCGGATTGAGGAAGATTCCTGGACTTCCTTTGACAACCTTAAGTGCCCTTGATTTGTCCTTAAATCTTATCAAAACTATATCAAATAAGGACTTTCAGGATTTGAACTCACTGAAAACATTGTTGCTGGTGAATAATTCTTTAACGTCCATCAGTGGAATAAAGTTGGGTCTACTGAGAGAATTGGACGTTTCTGGAAATCCAATTGAGGTAAAATTTATTATATTTTATACGAAATAAACAAATAAATATATATATGTCGACTGCACACCTGGCACCTGCTCACGTTCGTCTAGTGAACGGATGACATCAGCCAGCCTGCATAAGGTGGCTCAAAAACACTTTTTTTTAAAGGGCAACGATCCCCCCCATTTTGTTCCAAAATCGAAAAAAGAAAATCCCCAATTTTTGTTTTATCGTTCTTTCCATTTTAACTGCTGCCGGTATTGACTTGAAATTTCCCATATAAATGCATGGGGAAAATTCACTTTTTTCAGTTTTTGAAATAATTTTTTAGGGTTTAAAAAAATGTGACGGAAAAGTATTGAGACTTATAGAGACTTATCCAACGAAGAATTTCATGTATTGGATATCTGACTTTGACACCCCTAACTCACCCCTACGAGTCTCTTAAGACTACCCTTAAAACCAAAAATATCAATTCTTCATAAAAACGATCCTTTAAGCACTGCATTCTCATCTTTTCTTACCTAAAATTATTTATATTGATGTAGTGGATTGTTTCTTAACATCACCTAATTAATTTTCAATTATTTAAACAAATGAAATTTATTTAAAAAATTTGTTTTCGAAAATTGTTTTTTCCCTAAAAATTATAAATATTGGTCTCGTGGAATATTTATTAACGATAATTTATTAATTCTCAATCATTTAAACGATTGGAATTTGTTTAAATAATTTTCTTATGAAATTTATCTTATTAAAGTTTATCATTATTTCTTCTGTGGAATGTTTATCAACATTTGTTAATTAATTTGCAAAGTTTTGAAAGAATTCCATTCGTTTGAATTTTTTTCTTAAATATTTGTTTTTTTTAAGAAATAAGGGTTTTTGTCTAAAAATTCGTCTAACTGGCAGTGTATTATCTATAATAACATAAATTTATTTAAAAATATTTTCCAATTCTGTAAAAAATAAATTATTATTGATTTTCAACAGCCTTCAATTTGTTTGAATAATCATTTTTCCACAAAATTTGCAAATTCTTCTCCATTGCTTCAACAATTAGGTCTTAATTCTTAACAGGAAAATATATAATACTTGAATAAGTTTTGACACGTATTCGAAAAATATTTCTCCTAAAAGACATCATCGAGACTTTCCAGCATATACCTGTGGGCTTGTCATCAGCAGAAATCCTTGCACCTGTGTACAATTTCATACCGGTTCAAATTGTTTAAATAATTGAAAATTATTTAATTATTATTAATAAATATTCCACTTGACCGAATTTCCGAAAATAAAATTATTTAAACAAATTCCATTTGTTTATGCATGAAATTCTTCGCTGGATAATTCTCTACACGCCTCTATATACTTTCCCGTCACATTTTTTCAAACACTAAAAAATGATTTCAAAATTTAAAAAAAGTGATTTTTCCCCATGCATTACATGGGAAACTTCAAGTCAAAACCGGCAGCAGTTAAAATCGAAAAAACGAAGAAAAAAAAATTAGGGATTTTTTTCGGATTTGGAAAAAAATGGGGGAATCGTTGCCCTGTAGCATGAAAAAAAATTTTGCCATGCATTTTTGAGCCACCCTAATGCATACGGTTCATTATATGTTTTAGGGATTGAGATTTTTCGTTTATTTTCCATGGAATGTTTCAAGTTAAAAATAATAAAAAGGGTCCCTATCAGAAATTTTAAGCCAATCATAATTTAATTTATACAGCTATGTGACACGGAGTTTGTTAGTACGGAAATCTTAAATAAAAAATTCTCCAATTCCTAAAATAGGCAAGGAAAAGTACGAAAGAATATTATGTCTTTTTCAGTGCTATTTCATTCAAAGATAATTACAAACAAAATTACATTTTTCAGGAGCATCACAGACAAACTTTTTTTATGGAAATTGTTTTTCCAATTTTTTCCTTTTATTTATATTATTTGTTATAACAAGGTATACTCTTATGACAAAATGAATCACTCAATAGGCCAGCTTCAAGACAAGCTATTTCAGGTGAAAACTCGATAATTATAATGAATCAAACTATGCAAAATACGTGACGAAATTGGTTAGTTTCTACTGGCAATCCTGTATAGTTCAAAATCGTTAATTCCATTGTTGCTGATATTTCTTTATAAAATGACAAGACATATTTTGGAAAGATTTTTTAAATTTATATTATTGTGTCGGCTATATATAATGTTAATCTTTTTTGTGACAGGCCTTCACAAGAGAAAGCTTTCTCGGATTTCCCCGCCTGGAGAGAATAAACCTGAAAAATTTGAACAAAACGACACAAGTTGATAAGGATTGTCTAAAATCCTTGCGATATTTAAAACATTTGCGTGTTCAGTCCTGGCCAGATATAGATGGATTCCACCTTCGGTATTTTCTCCAAGGTTTGCCTCTGAGAACTGTAGAAATCCAAATGATGGAACATTATTTGAAGGACCAGATTCAAAATACCTTCACAAAGCAACTCCGAGAGCTGACAATCACTGGTCATAATCTTGAAATTATCTCTCCAGACGCCTTTTCCACCATCGTAGGTGGCGATCTAATTCTTAGAATCAAGGATACTTCCGTCCGAAGGTTGCAGTCAGATATATTTCTTTCATTGACAAAACACCTTTCCCAACTCACGCTTGACCTTCGAAACAATCATATCAATGAATTAAGCCCTTCTGTTATTTATGGAAATTTGTCATGGGAAACAGTCGGAACCAACATGGTTGCTGGTAAGCATAATCAATGTATAGAGGATTTTTTCATAAGATTTTTTAAACTGATCTTTTATTAATAGATCTTTATCAGAACGCAATCTTCTTAGGAAATACCTCTAAACACGAGATCTTTCTTTGGAAGCTTCGATTTCCTTGTTGCATTGACATATTGTTTTAATATAGCTTAATCCAAAAATGAAACCAGGAAATGATATATATAAAATCCATCAGAATAGGAGCTCGAAAAGGGGTTAGTCTTAAGGAAAGTTTCGTAACGGTAGACAGTTTGTACACAAAGGCATTTCAAAAAACTATTCGCATTTTGTTAGTCAAGATAATTTAAATAATCAAGTGTGCAATCTAAATTCTGCGTTAAATAAGCCAAAGACAAGTTCTTAATTACAAATGGCAGATATTCTTAAAATTAGTCATAACTTCAAAGAGTTGTTCCAACATTTTGCAATATATTTTCATTCAAAATTTCAGCAATAATAGTTTGTTATATTAATGAAAAGATTATCTTATCATATTATATGAGCGATAATAAATAAACATATTTAGTTTAAATACATTAATCGACTTTGATAAGCAAGGCCTTTAAAACCCGTCTGATAGCTTTATATACAATATTTCTTTATTTAATTGAAAATGTTTTACACACCGATTTGTTGGAATTCGCACCTTTCGGTTTTGTGTCTCTTAAAGTTTATTAATTAACTTTATGAAAGAATGCTTTTTACGTTCTTAAGATAAGGGAATCTTAAATGGTACGGTGCTACACTTTTTAACTATCGTACAGTTAATGCATATTTATACAATACATAATCACCAGGAATCGCGTAACAATCGCCTTGCTGAGGACAGCACACTTGGATAATTTACTTACACTTAGGGTCCGAATTTCTAAACGAATGGGAGACTGATGATGCTCTTAAATTATCGAGAAAAAATATAATATATACAGTGATATACAAATATATTCATCTTTCATCGTCATTCTAAAATGTAATGTCTTCAGCCATTCAAGAATTTTTGTTTTTTAATCACATATTTGGAAGAAAATTTATACAAAATCATTAAATGTATATTAAACTCGTAAGAGTAGTAACTACTCTTACATTATCTTTGCTTGGTGAAATTAATACTAACCTAAATAATATATAATGAAAATCTTATCAAAAAATAATAATAATTTTTAAATATTATGTAGTGAATATAAATTCTATATATTTTTTTTGCAAATCGATTATGAATCTGATTCCATGAATTGATGTAAATAATATTTCCGTCAAAAACATTCTCCAGTCTTTTCGAATGTTATCCAAATTTTCGTGTCAATTGAATTCAGCTGTAGCATTTTTGATACCTTAGGGTGTACTGTGATATATTGAAAGCTTCAAAACGTACGCACTGGTTTGTTTTCCACTTCAAAATCTCGAAACTTTAAAGTCAGTTGAATAATTTCGATTCCAATTACGGATGTTGCAGAACATTTTTCCAATATTCGAATTTTTTATTAGTTCACTTCAAAAATTTTTCTTACGCAAGAATTTTTTGAAACATTTACCAACTGCATCATCAGCATCCCTTTCCGTTAAAACTTGCAGCTGAAAAAAATATGGGACGCAGGAATGATTTACGCGTTTTATCAGCGAGAACGAATGATCATGTGCGCAGTACAATTATGAGTCCATAAAAGTATTGTGGGCTCATATTCATACTCCGCGCATGTGCATTCGCTGTCGCCCGTATATGGCTATGGTCGCGTCAACTTAATCTCAAATGTCAAACGTGATAAAATTGTGAATCATACTTTTGTTACATAAAATATCGTGTGCACCAAGGAGGCAAACGACGCCGAAGCTGCTAGTGAAATTGCATTAAATCTAAACTCATGATCGTATGAAAGGACTGAGCTTGCCTCCTAGATACACAATATACTATTCGTTTCATTAAACTGAATTTGTTCTCAGGTGGCCTGCAAGTGTCCGGGAACCCGTTGGAGTGCGATTGCGAAATCGCGTGGCTGAGCCTGTGGCTAAGGCGATGGCTTCGCGAATCGCGCCAGATTCATACGGCCTCTCAATCCGATGCAAGACAGCTTCGGACAATCGCGGGCCGAGCTGTCTGCACAGAAACAACACCTTCTTACTCTTCAGACAAGGTCCTTCTCACCCTGGGAACACCGCACACAGCCTGCCAGGCCTCGGCCCTCAGTTCCGGAAATTACGAACGACTGGGCCAAGCCTGGCTGACTTTCGTCGAGTTTTTCATTTTAATACTCATAGCCAATTGATGCGCGCACGTTGTAGAATTCGATTGAGAATGAACGCAGTAATAAAAAAAGAGAAAGTGGCTAATTGGCAGTAAAGAATGATTACTGGATTTCCAATAGTTCTAGCTTTAGACTTCACTTTTGGTCCTAGACTTTCAGTTTTAATCACAGATTTTCGGTTTTCATCTTAGACTTTGAGTTTCGGTCACAGATTTTGAGTTTTAGTCTCAGACTTTGAGTATATGTTTCCAGAAAATCGTTTAGCGTCTCGTTTCTCACAAGTTGGCTCTTCTGTTTTCAATCTTCATTTTTTTTTTTAAATAATAATAGAATCACACTGGTGGTGCCTGGGTGTGTTGCAAGCAACCTTCCACATTTTCTGGCCAATCGCAGACGTTCTCGTTGGGGTTGAAGACCAGATTTGCTGGACAAGGCATGTGATGTTTCCTTTCACCTTCACACATGTAGTACATTGTACAGTCGTTTTTGTCCTTATGATAGGATATGTGGTTGTCTTCCTCGTCACAAGTTACTTCGTTTGCTGAAATTCAATTAAATTGATATTTTATTAAATAAAAAGGATTTAGTATTTCAAGAAAATAGTAAAAGTACTTATTCCATATTGGGAGAGGAAAACAATTATTTTATATGTTCCAAAATTTGTGACGGGGTAGCTGACGTATGAATAAGTGAGGGAAGGGGAAATTTTATAAATAATAAAAAAATGAAGAGGAAGTTCAAGATCTCTATCCGAGGAATGGTTTTAAATTCCTGGTTATTTGCCAGTCAATTTTTAATGTTTCCCGGTCAATTTAAAAGTATTCAAATATTCGAAATCGTTCAAACAATTTTTGAAGATTATAATCATGAATTTCAACAGCGACTTTTTTTAATTTCCTTGTTCTAAACAAGAATGAAATAATTTTCAAAAATTCCTCTGTCATGTTAAAAACTTTCTGTTTCAAGTCAAATAGTAATTCTTTACAAAAATTTCTTGTCCTAAAGTCTAAATTATAATGTTTGCAGAAATCCCCTGTTCTAATGTGAAAATTATAATTCTTCACGAAAATTCCTTCTTCCAAAGACTAAATTATAATTCTTCACGAAATTCCCTGTCCCAAAGTCACAATCATAATTCTTTGTTATAATTTGTGTCCCAAAGTAGGAATTATAATTTTCAGGGAAATTCGCTGTCACTATAACTTAGAATTATAATTCTTTTAGAAAATTTTCTGTTCCCAGTCAGGATTATTGTAATTCGTTATATGATTCTTCTAAATATTTCATTTATTCCCTGTTCCACCTGGACTTATAAATCTTTGAGGAAAATCCTTCTTTCGAAGTCGAAATGATAATTATTTACTGCAATCCCCTGTCCGAACTCACAATTATAATTCTTTCGGAAAATTCACTTTTCACACTCAGGATTAGAATTTGTTATTTATTTATTATCTTCAAATAATGTATTTCTATCGATTGTGGCCAACTGGAAAAATTTTCGACTAATTTAAAAGAAGCTAGAAGTTCGACTTGAAAAAATGGTAATTTTCTCGTTTAATTCGTTTATTAAAAAAAAATTTGGAAATTGAGCTCATTCATTCATTTCGTAATTTTTTCAGAATTTTCTTCCAAAAAAACATCGGAATGGGTTAAGAATTGTAGACTAAACTTTAACTGAAAAAAAGTTATTCCTTTGTCAGTGAGGAATTTGAAACCTACTATTCATAGTTTGAGCACGCAATTGAAATGATCAGGATCAAATTTTTAGTAATAATTTCATAATTAAAGGGAGAATAACAATTTGAAAAAATTATTTTTTTCTTGTTAGAATCACTCTTGCTATGAATTTCTATTCAAAACTTTCTATATTTCTTTCAAATGACATGAGTCTCGAAAGGAGAAATGATGATAGATACTAAGAGTGATGATACATACGATCCTTCGTGGTATATTTTCCGCTTCTTGTAGCCGTTTCATATGGCCCTTCATACTCAAGCTTAACAGAATAATCTAAAAGTTCCTTCTTCATTGCTTTAATCAGAGGATACTTTCCGTTTCCACAACTTCCCTTGAAATCATCCATATCAACAGACCAGATCATGATACCACCGAAACCTTCTTCCTTGAGCCAAGTCATCTAATGAAAATGATACAAAAATAAAAAAGTTATTTATTTATGATTTTCGACAATAAAACAAACAATAATAAGATATAATTACCTTGTTAACAAGACTTCTTTCGTCATCGAATCCTACCCACTGATCGTCTCTGTAGGCAAATGGCACCTGTTGTTCACTATCCCATACCAAAGTCGTATTATCCTCGTTCAAGAAACTACAGACCTGGTTACAAATTATAAACAATTATAGCCATAAATGGAAAATGAAATTATTTAACATTATTACCATCAACAACATTATTATTATACCTCATAGTACGACAAGAAACCAGGTTCGTTAGTGAAATTGCCAGCAGTTCCGCCACCGGAAGCTGGAGCACCAATATCAAATTTATCTTTATCAACAAGCGAGAATGATCTACCATAGGTCGGCATACCAATCATCAATTTTTCTTTTGGAGCGCCTTGTTTCACCCATTCTCGGGCACTGAAGTCCTAAAATAATAGTTCCCTATTAATTTATTGTTCCTATGAAACATGATTTATAAAGATTTAAGGATATTTACCACAGTCAGTTTCTTCTGATAGCTGGTAGCAGTTTCCAATGGGAATAGTGGACTGTTGTGTCCAACTTGCCTTTCCCACTGTCCATGGAAGTCATAAGTCATGACATTGATAAAGTCCAAGTATTTGGATATTTCCGGTACATCATATCTGGGATAAAATCAAAAATTAAATTTAATTAAACTATCATGTTGCTTCTATTTTCAAAAAATAGATTATACTACTGACCCTGCAGCGATCGCTTCAAAGCTCGCAGGAACAGCAGCAGATAGAATCAGTTTCGGTTGTCCAGAACTCTTTGCTTCTCCTTCGAAAGCCATTCTCAATTCCTTCAACAAATTTACATAAGCTGCTCGGTCATCTGCCCCACTGAAACAATTTTACGATAATAATGTTGTCTACTTCCTCCATTTCAACATTTCTTGTAACTCTTTTTAATCATAGTTTTTAATTTACCGAGGATATTCCCAGTCGACATCGAGACCATCGAATTTGTATTCCCTCAGGAATTCAATGGCTTCGTAGACAAACTGATTCATGCGGAAAGTATTGCTGGTGAGTTCCTTAAACGGAGTGGAACCAAACGCCCAACCACCGATTGCTAAGAGAATCTGTAACAGTAGAAAGTTACCAAATTAAACCTCGCGCTAATGAAAGAGACTAAATGAGACGTTACACTAAATGAGGCATGAAGTACTTGTCTACAAATGAATCCACTAGATCGTTAAAGATATCAATTATACAACACGAAATGAGAATATTGCAGGTTCTTAGAAAGTAGTTATAATTGTTTTTTCGTATAAAAGCTGATCAGATTAACATATCAGAGAAACTGACGATTATCTAATGATCGATAATAAAATGGGATTAACTTAATACAATATGCGGATAAAGTATTTGTACCTTTATATCTGGATTCTTTTCACGGAGTTCAATCAGGCGGTTGTACATTTCCAAATCCTTCTCGTTACCTTCGGAAAGCAGATGATTTTTGAGAGTAGCAAAAGCATAGATGACGTGAGTACAAAGAGTGGCGTCAATATCTTCAGGCATGAATTTTCCCATTCCTGGTCTTTTGTGCGACCAGTTTGTCAAGTAGCAGATGGTTTGAGGTTCTCTTTCTGTGAATCAGAATAGTTTAGATGGAAAGTAAACTGAAATCGCTCTAGAATGAGAGTTACGACCAAAAATACGATCATCAGAGTATTAAAGTATAAATTGTTTTCATACCACGGCTGGATGTTTTTGTGACCATTTGCGTTGTTTTCTGGGCTTTTTTCGCCTTGTTAATGACTTCTGAGGCTGAGATTTTGTAGGGTTCTGGTTTTTTGACAATTGTTTCCGTTATTGTGGTAGCGACAGCACTCCAGTCAACATCCTTAGTGTCGATACCTCGAGAAATTCCGAGGAGTTCTTCTCTCATAGCACCAATTAGAGGATATCGAACATTTCCAACGCAAGAGGTACCATTAAAGTCGTCCATGTCTACAGTCCACACCATAGCTCCACCATATCCTTTGTCTTTGAGCCAATGCATCTTGTGTCTGATGGATCTTTCGTCATCAAAACCTACCCATTGATCACCATGTACTAGATAAGGTACTTTCATCTCGTCATCCCAAACGTACGCTGCTCCATTTTGCAACATCTCACAGATCTGTGGGGTTCAAATATTCAATTTAGGGAGAGAAAATTGAACTTTTGTTTTGATAGTAATGACGGAATTGAGATTAGAAATGATAGAAGGAGAGAATCGACAAAGGTTTATCAAAAGATTAATCAAAACGGTTCAGTTGAATTATAAGTTGGATCGGTTTCTTGATCCAATCAAAAGTAATAATTCTATTCAAGGGTCTCAAGTCTTCTTGGATTTGAATTTAAAAGTAGGACAAAAGTATTCCTGATTAATTACCAGGTGGAAGTCAAAATATAGATTGATCGATTTATATAATTAAAATGAAAATGTTAAAGGACGAAATTTGAATTAAACCTGAACCCATATTAGTTTAGATTTCCCAAAATTGAATTCCAAATTCATTTTACTGGATGATGATAAAATGTTATTTCAAATTCATTAAAATCACAATTACACAAGAAATTGGTGATTTGCAAGTCGGCAGTGAATCCCTTTACTCAAAATTATCCAGAATCCTAGACATTCAAGATGATTAAAAAGTAAAGATTAAATCATAAATTTATTTGGATTTCTCCCAAATTCAATTTAAGATGCTCCTCAGTTGAAGAAATTTCAATTAAATTCAAAATGCAGTCAAATGATTTGAGAAAAAGTCACTTCAATTTGAGATCAACTGGAGATTAAGAAGAATTTGTTTTAAGGTCCACCTAGAGTTCGTTCCAGAACGTTATTCTCAGAGGTGGAGTCGAGATGAAAATTAGCTTATAAAAAGTTACGAATCCGTTTGCAGTAAAAGGAATTAACTAAACAAATTGAAGAAAGTCTCTTATTTCATAAGGTGAGCAAAATTAGCAGGGATAAATACAGAACTGTCAAAAGATGAACTCTTTCCAAACCTACTACAAGACAAAGTTTGGTGGTTTTTGCTGCAAAAGAATTTGTAACTTTTGATCTTCTAATTTTTATCTCGACTCGAATTCTGAGAGTAAAATTTTGGGATGAACTCCTACACGGAAAAAAGTAACATGAGCTGTCTATCGGTACCAGCAGATTACTTCACTCATTGACAAAACATAAATAAAATTTTCTAAATTAGAGAATAGTATTTTTATTTGAGACACCTTCAGACGTTATGAGTTTCTGTATTCTTAATTTGGGAAAATTTTATTTTTCTATAAATTAAGGAGCCATTGATGTCAAACATCAAACAATTGTGATAACTAAATTTTAAAAACAATCCTTATAGTGCGGTAGTCTTCAGGTTTCTCACGCGGAAAAAAAAACAGTTTTTATAAGATATCAATTTCGCTAATTTTCAGAAAGACAATTTTCCACATTCGTTGTCAAGGAGATTTTTTTGGTTCCATGATGCCTTCACGATGAATCTTTCTCATAATTTGAAAAAAAAAAAAGAGTAGAAATTTAGATCAAACTGATTCTTTGTTTGCATATTTTGGACTTCGTTTGAAAGATAAAGTTATTATTGATGGAAAATTCCCCAATTTATCATGGCCAGTTATAATTAAGTATAATTGTAAATGATGATCATAACTTAATAAACAATTATGTAAATTTTACCTCGTAATAAGCCAGGAATCCAGACTCCTTAGTATATTCACCAGCTTTTCCACCTCCACTAGCAGGAGAATGAATTCTGAATTTCTCTGGATTCGACAAAGTGAAGGAACGACCATAAGTAGGCATTCCAATAATTAGTTTTTCCTTTGGTGTTCCCAAACGTACCCATATGGATGCTGCATTATCAACACTTAATTGCTTCTGCCATTCTGAGTCTAAAGACGATGCATAAAGAGGAGCATTGTGTCCTGTTTCTCTTTCCCATTTTCCATGAAAATCATAAGCCATCAAGTTTATAAAATCCAAATAACTAAAACACAAATTTCAAATAATTACAGACCTATTTATTAAATCATTATCTAGATACCTACGTCAGCAAAGTTGATATCAATGCAAGTTTTGAAATGTCAGGTTGTATTGCACAATATAAGAGAGTATTACCGGTTTTCACTTTCAAAAACTCACTTGCCATTTCAAAATTCCTTGACTATCAATTCAGCTTATTCAGTTAATAACATTTTTATTCAATTATCATATTCAAAAAAAGTTATATCACATTAGATGAAAACAATAAATCTGTTAAAAAATATTAATATTTAAAGATTAAATCCGTCCCCATAATTTCTTTATTAGGCTAATAAGGAAGTATCACAACTTTGAATACTATATAAAATACAGAAAAGCTGATATGCAAATAACAATTATTATTTTCTTCTAATTCATTTTTTAATATTACCTGGAAACTGCTGGAACGTCGTAACCAGCCTTAATGTTATCAGGTCCAACTGGTACAGCAGCTGTGAGCAACAATCGTGGTTTCTTCTTTTCTTGAGCTTCTGCTTCGAAAGCTTCCCTCAATTCTGCAAAAAAACATACGTTTATGAAATACCATATAATAAGTCGTCTTTATGAATTAGAATCTAATTGACGGAATTTTCTACCTTTCAAAAATAGAACGTAATTCTTCTTATCATCCCCTCCTTTAGGATATTCCCAATCAATATCCAATCCATCAAAGTCTCTGTCACGTAAATAAGGTATGGCACTATAAATAAAAGTCTGTCTTGCATATCGAGTCGATGTCATATCCTTGAACTTCTGTGTACCAAAGGACCACCCACCTGTAAATTAAAATTAAATTAAATGCAGCTGAACACAAACTTACACAAAAAATTAATGATATGAGTGAAAATGTACCAAATCAAATCTACTTTTATAATTTTGACCTTCTTTCACACCTGTCATATTTCAAGAGGCGGATAATAAGAATGTATTATTAAGACCTTGGACTGGTTATATAAAATTGGAAATAAATAATGGATTATTTAAAAGTTAATTAACTAAATTGAAAAAAATAACAGTACCGATAGCGAGTAGAACCTTCAGAGAAGGATTGGCCTTCTTCAGAGTCATCATCTTTTCATAAAGTCCAACCTTCCCATCTTTTGTTTCATCATTTGACTCATAGCTTGTCAGCTTGTTTTTCTTAAGCCATCCAAAAGCAAAGATAATGTGGGTACACAAATCAGGCTGAATATCTTCTGGCATGAACTTTCCTACCTTGGTTCGATACTGCGACCAATTTGTGTAATAACACACAATCTACAAGAAAATATAACTTAATACAAAATTTAAACCATTAATTGAAGGGTTGCCCTGCATGAAGCGTCCGAGACGCACGTTTCTTCAACCTCAAACGCTAATTAAAAATCCTATTTTCATTTTAGAAAAAAACTTGCTCCCGAGATACTGCATTGCTGAAGTATAGTGTGAGAAGTTTTATTAAAAAAAGTAATCTATGTTTTTCAAGTTTAGACGGTGATTTTAATTTCAGGGTGTTTGGTTATCAAGCAATTAGAAATTCCCGGGTTTTCCCGACTGCAGTTTTTTCTCCTGATCAATTTGAAGATGTATTTTTCTAATTCGTTCCAAAACTAATGCACAGATATGGGAATTTGAAAAAAAAACACATATACATAATTTATGTGGAAAAAAACAATGATTTATTTACACGTGCTGAAGGTATCCTCAAGAATAGATTCAAGTGATAAATATCAACCACAACTACGACTCAAGGATGACTTGCTGGACTGCAACGCTGCTAATCCCTGTTCGCAGCGGCTTCATGGCACCCATGCACACTCTGCGGTGCCAGAAACCACCAGACCTTCCGCACTTTTCACAATAGTCGTTGCAAAGTCGCGCTGCATACCTTTTTCGAACTGGATATGAACGCAGAGCGCTTCCTCAACTACAGCTAGAACAAGCCACAGACGAAGAGCAAGCGATATTGAGACCAATAGCGGAAAGCAGGCATTCCCTGAGTGATGATGCTCATTTTAGGAAAAGAAGGAACATTAACATCCAGGTTCGTCCTAGGCCTTAAAATCTGGCTGAAATAGATCTTTCTCAGTAGAATCCAACGTTTGAACCATCAATTGTTCCGCTTGTGATGTTGTCAGTGTGTGATTGACTACATAACAAGTGGTAAGCCGCAGAGGGAAGAATATAGACAAGGGAGGGGTGGCTAAGGGAGAATCAGCAGTTTCTCGCTGACTTATCGTGCCTTTTTAGCGATATCCCTGTTTCTATCAAAAATCCACCCATGCCCGAGGAGGTGGAGACTTTTTGGAGAGTGATTTACAAGAGCTCACCACGAAAATAAAATGAAGACACTTGAAGAATTGAGGGGCACGAAGAACTCCTTCGCTGCAGGACCAGATGGTATCAAGAATCTCTGCTGGAAGAAGTTTACTTCTACACACTAACATCTGGCCCGCATCTTCACCTCATACTCAAAAACGGAAAAGCTTATTCTGAGGTGGCTAGTGTTAGGACGAGAGAAAGAAGTCTTGTCCAACCCAAGGAACTACAGGCCAAAAACTTGTCTGGACACGCTGTAGAAGATTTTTACAGCTATCCTGAACGACAAGATTATTCGGAGAATTGAATCTGTGTGAGGACAGACTTACGAACAAAGTGGCTCAAAAAAGGTGTAGCAATCTGCCAGGAGAACCTGATAATTGACAGGTGCGTCTGCAAAGACGCAGCTTTCCACCAGCGCAGTCTGTCGATGGCCTGGATTGACTACCGGAAAGCTTTCGATTGAACCTCCCACACATAATCAGATGCATAGAGAGATTGATGCTTCTTTGGAAAACTAGATTAACTATCTCATCTGGAAAATATCGTGTGACAGCGAACAGTGTAACCTTTCAGTCCATGAGTCCACACCATGAGTTCACACCATGAGTCCTCTCCTCCTTTGCAATACATTTTATCACTATCTCTCGTACTACGCAATTCTTCTGGGTATCTCTGCGCGACATAAATCTTCGCAAGCATAAGGTTACTCCTGTATTTTATATGGATCATATGGATAACCTGAAGATATGCTTCTAGTGCGAGCCAGCTTCAGTGTGTTTTGAGTTTTGCCGAGGGGTACACAAGAGAGATTGGTATGGACTTCAGATTGGACATGTGTGCCAGGATTCATCTGAAGTGAGGAAGAATTACTGGCGTTCACAAAAAAAAAAACCCTACGCTCGTGGATATGTGTGCTATCAGACACCTTCATGCTGGAGAGCATCATATAACATCAAAGAAGGAGGCTTCGACAGATTTGGTCTCTTAATCTAGCGGAAAGTACATTGCTTTATCTAGATGCCTCACTTCTAACAGCCCGAGTAAAGAAAGCAGAGGTCAAAACCTTCTTCGAACAGCTCCCCGACGAGGAAATGCACGGAAACTTTTACAGGAATGTAGATGATTAGTCCTTCTCGAGGGAGCTAGTTTGCTTTCCCCAAATCATCGGACCTAATTCAGACACAGAGGGTATCATTTTCTTGTAACAGGACGGTGTCATTTCTAACTTAGTATACTGTCGCCGTATTTTATGTCAAGAAGTTCCTAGCGGTAGGTGCACAGCATTTGCTGCAATCATGCAATCATCGAAAAACTTTGTTGGTATCATATACGATACGTGAATCAAATTGATCAGATTTTTCTCTTTCTGATTCTTGATTAAAAAATAAAAAAAAGATTATGTAGAAAAAAGTCAATTTCGCGATAGAAGAAAAGAATGCCTGATGCTAAATAAAATACCCGGATTATCCCCAGTTTTCCCTGTCTAATGCAATTAAAAAATTTACAATAATATATATATATATATGTATATAATTCGTTTAAGAATTATGCAGGGCCACCTTTCAATTATTTTATGAATCTTATTCCTATTCCGTACACTTCGAGGTTTGCATGTCACAATAATAAAGCTTCCACGATTTTTGTAATTTTTTAGAGATATAATATACTATGAAAACTTTGCAATGGTTTAATTTAGTACAATTTGGTTTAATTTCGAAACCAGAAAGATCCAAGAAATAATCAATTGAGCGTAATGGAATTCTTGTTGAATAAGTGCAGCGTAATTAAATTGCAGGCAATAAGATATTATTGCGATATCCTCATCGAGTTATGAACGTTTATTCTGTTCATGGTGAACGCTTATTATTATGCTTTTCTCATAATTTGTATATTACTTCTGGTATGCAGAAGCACTGTATTTTATAATCACCTTGTAATCGTCTGTCGATTTTCCAGGCTGCAATTCATTTTTCGTATTCTTCGTGTTGACACGATTACGTATTACTTTTAGCTTGTTGACACTCGCAGATACCTCCTGATCATTAGAAATTGAGGGACTGGATGTCGTTGGCCGTCGGAACCTTTTTCTTGCACCTAAATTTATGAGATTCTTAAATAAGATTAAATAACTATTAAATGAATAATTAAATCAAACACATTAAAGCCTGGTGTAATTTAATTTAATTTGATAATAAATTTGAGGATGGAGAAGAGAAATATACCATCGACATTGTCGGTAAATCCCACCCAGACCAGAACCAAACAGAGTAACACAGTCGTCGAAATTCTCGCCACCTGGAAGCAAAATAAAAACTGGAGTTAAGGAGTGAACCACTTTTTAGAAACTTTAAGGAAACCCCCAAACATGATGTCAACATTCACGGTGTGATTTCCAAAGTGGATAAGTAGTAATGTTGTTTTGTTAGAAGTCGTGTTGGGGATTTCTGTTTTTTAAGATTCTGTTCCCATGCTCATTTTAAGGATCTTTGAATAAATTGGAAATATTACAACTTTAATAACTTAATTTGAAAAATCGCAGACTGAAAAAATTATTGAAAAGTTTATTGTTTTATGAATGTCCTCAAATAGAGAATAATATTCATACCGCAAATCAATTCAATACTCGATAACTTATTTTCATTCAAGTTTTCAAAAGTCAAACATAAATTTTTTCATTTAGAAAAAAGCCATGACTACGGGTACTGAAATTTCGGTAAGAATAGCTACATTTTTTCGGTACATGTAGGAACTTCCCCAATCAATTTTGTGATCACACTGCGAAAAGATGCTATTGAATCAATAACTTTTGTTCAAAATCAGATATTTTATTGATTCAAATGTATATACAGTATTATTCGTGACCATAATTAATTAATATTGTAAAATATTATTAACTTTATAAGAATTGGTGTTTAATTTGTAAACTCCCGTTCTTTGTTTCAATTTTATACAATAAAGTCGTAAGTAGCTGAAGTTACTTTTGGCCATAACTGTAACGAAACTAAAACTGCTCAATGCTCATATTATTATATTGGCGCTTTTGTATTTTTTGCAAGAACAGTACATCCTTTTTCTTAAAAAGGTGGTTCATGGTTTATTTAATCCCTAGATTCCAGAAATAATCGCAAAGGACAATTTTTTGGTCCCCTCTAAATTCCTAATGTTTAACGACTTTGTTCGAAAGAAGCGAGAGAACGTCACATCCGGTACAATAAACGGCGAAAGTAGTTGCGGTACTTCCACTCGTAATGATCGCCCTCTGCCTTACAATTGAAATCCTCGAATTACTCGACGGTATTATTTTTCTGTGACAGCACCACGCGCCTTTATGAATATACAACAAGTCGGTTGACAAAGTGAGCGTGCCCACTGATGGGAAAGAAAAAGAACTTTCGAGCGAATAGCAATGAGTCAACAAAGTTTGGTATATTCTTCAAAAAAGTCTATGTGTATAATGAATTAATAAACCAAATATACTAAATAATATATATATATATATATATATATATATAAAATAGAAGGCCGATAAATTATAATTAATTCAGAAACGTTAATGTCAAAAGAGTGCTATTCAATAAATTACGATAGGTTGCATAATGAGCTTTTTATCTTTGAGAAAATGACTTTATAGACTCGTCTTTAAAAGGCCATCACACTTTTTCCATGTTTCGCATGTTTTCTATGCAAAAAAGTGTTGAATGGTGAACAATCTGTTTTGCAACCATATAAACGCGAGTTCATAACCCGCATGTACAGATGGTTTAGCAGATAACCAAAGGTAAAGTATATCATCTTGCACTACATGGCGGGATATTCTTGATTGTGAGATAGGATAGATGAGGCAGTTAGAAAAGTTTGCAATTGCATCACCTACTTGACGCAAAGTGATCTCTAATTTATTCTTTTATTTTCCTTCCAGCATGTAGGTACGAGTATGTATTGGTTTACGAGTGAATACATTCTGGTGAACAAAACACATATTCTCATTACATTGCACCTGAACGTACTCGCGTTTTGGGCAATACTCTTCATTTTCCGAATATAAGAGTTGCATATTTTCTTAACTGAAGATTGAATGGACTTAGATTCTGGAAACAAGATTTAAAATTCTGGTATCCAAATATCTGAGAAAATGTCGGAAAACGTTTAGCCGTTTAAAGAACTGTTATTCTTCAAATTATGAAATGAGAGAAAAAAACTCATTGAGAGTGTCTGATTTTCAATGTATTACTATGTATTCAATAATAAACAAATACCCTCTGTATTTTCCAATAACGTATTCAGTATGAAGATAGTTTAATAATTACTGCCAATTATTGTCGATAATAATAATAATAGTCAGATGAGATAATAAATACTGAATGTAAATAATGTCGCTTCCATAATTATATTATTTTTACCGATATGATGATTGAATAGCGGAGAGGAGTCTGAAAAAGAATTCAGAAATGAAGATAAATAATTGAGCCATTCAAATACTGATTGTTTTTATGATTATCTGCGTTATTTCATCATATTTAAACTAACTTAAAATTAAATTAAATTTTTGAAGAACATCACACAGAAGAAATCTGGACTTATTTTAAGACAGATATTGACTCAGTTTTGAGACGCAACATATTTTTGGCAAATTTTTTGGCTAAAAATTATGTTTAGCCGAAAAAATGTATAATGGGTTTCTGAAGAAAGGAAAATTACATGAAGTTGTCCTTGAGTTACATCTGATTAACATTTCACTATATTAAAATTTATTCACACAGTTTCCAATAATCTGCTTACTAATAGGATATTTTAACATGGTCATTTTAATCCCTTATTAATAGAAATTTTTCTATATGTATAATTTTACTGTAAACGCAGAGTGGCCGCAAGTCAGAAAAAACCTGGAAATCATGCAAAAGTCCGGGTATTCTATTGATCAAAATTCAGGAAATTTCTGTGAGAGAAACTATCTTTAACCGTGAAGACATCTTAAATTTGTAACTTTAAATTAAAAATTTTTAAATATTCGAATTCCGATATTCAAATATTATTGGCCAAGGAAAATGAAAAACTTATCAGCAAAAACCAGAAAATTTTTAAATGAAGTTTTTTGACCAGCCTGTGTAAAATACTTCCTCATGGATAACATAATATTTAATATTACAAGAATTCCTAGTTATTCGCAGTAATAAAAATGCGGAGTATATTCCGGATGAATCTCAAGTGTAATTTAATCATTTCCTTCTAGTGAAGACTTTCTACAGTGTGCAGATATTTTTATTCAGGAAGAATAGCATAACCGGAATAAAATTTTTACTCATAATGATCACTTTCTTTTATATTTAAATAAAGTTATTGCTAAGCAGGAAAATAATCTGTTATGCAGATATAATATGAACTAATTTTGATTAAAAGTTAGTTTGCATATATGAATTTTAATAATTAATTTTAACAAAGCTTTTTCAGAAAATTTCACAAAATTAATTCTCTTACTGATAATACTGTTAAGCAATAAAAATAAAACATTATGATTGAATTGGTTCCAAATTATGAATCTCATCAATTATAAGAATTAAAACACTTCTGCACATTCTTTATTATTCGAGATTTTCCAATGAATTTTGGAAGAGGACGAGAAATTATGCCAGCATCAGGAAGAAAAAGATAAAACCTATGTTATATAAAAAATATCACACTTTCAACAAAAATTTGGACCATTTTTTATAATCTGCGTTTTCAATTTTTAGAATACAAATACCTTTGTCAACAAAAAATTTCGGCATATCGATAAGATTCGTGTCGACTTATTCCCATTGAATAACAACATATTTGAATAGCAAATGATTCTGTGACTTGAACATGAAGTGCCTGCGTGATTTGAAATTAATTTGGTCAACAGAATTAAGTTAAAATTTGGGAAAATCCCACAAACATGATTGACTGTAGTCAGGAAATTCCGAATCAAAATAATCCATGATCCATTACCATAGATATATTTTCATAACGTTATTGCTGGCATAAAGTGGTTCCATACTGCCTTAAAACTAAACTCTTATTACTGTGTAAATGGCCCTTCTAATGCTGATGTTTTAATGTTTTTTTATTTTTTTTTAATGTTTTAATGTTTCCAATGCTAACTCTGATCTTTTAGAATGACTTGGCAATCTTTGATTTCACAAACAATGTTTTGATTGTACTGATAACTTGTTGCTTATCGGAATATTTCGCATCGCAGATGTTTCCGGTGAAACTTCACTTCTATTTTGATAAAAATGTTTCTTAACTCACATAATTACTTATCAACTGATTACTCAAAAATCGATTCTTCTTCACAAAAAATACAAAAACTCGAAAAATAATCGATGAATAAAAGTTCCTGAAAAACGGATTATGAATTCTATCAAATTTATCTCGTCTATGCTAAAAATGATACACTTTTTATGTTTTCTGAATCGACTAAATCCAGTTTACCAAATATGGAAAATATGTATGCGCAGAAGTTATTTTTTTGCGATTTTTTATTGATTCCAAAAGTTTTGATGCGAATTGGTCAAGAATTGGCTGAGATATCCAATACATGTAATAACTAGCGTTCTTTCGAGAAAAGATTTTTATTTCGAGTTTTTTTTACTTGGCGGCGATTCACTTCTACGAATCATGATTATAATTTATATATGTAACTAATTTCAGCTATGCAATTGATAACATCTTATATAAATCGAAATAGTAAATACATTATATTAAATTGTAGCTATATAATTAGATTACAACAAGGGTAGACAGCCTAATACAAATTAAGAAAAATTTGAATTCACCCTCTAGTCTAAAAGTACTTCTTTTCAGTCAATTACTCTTCGCCTTCATTACGACTTCCATTTGAAATAATTCCATCAAATTTTATTCATTCACAGAGCGATTTAAAGTCACCCATTCATCAATAAATAATTTCACCATACAATTCCTCTTTGAAATAATCGCTTTCACATGGAGACTGACTCACATATCAACTACGTTGCTGTGACATCACTATAAACTCCTTTACATAACAGCCACATAAGTGCAGTACTCGAATATCGTGACTCGTTACCCTCACGTGACACAGCCGTTACAAATCTGTTACATCACATTTCACATTACAGAAAAATTACGTAAAGTGCAATGTAACTACCAAAAATTCCACGTGGTTCGCATTTAGACAAATAAAAAAAACCTCTAAGGTCTCAAGAGTCAAGACCCTTTATCTTAAATGGGGACTGATGGGAAAATTAATGTGTAGACCGTGAATGCAGTACGTGAGCCGACGTTTCACGTTTCTCAATTTGCATGCGACACACTCTCTCACACACATGCTCGTAAGTCCCTGTACACAGATGCATAATAGTGTCCTCCGTAGTAGATCAGCGTTGCATCGTGCACCCACGTATAGCACGAATACAAGAATACAAGATGTCTAGAGAGTGGGTCCTGAGATTTCTAAGGCCGCTAGCTCAACTCTACTGTATCGGATCTATGATACATGTAGCTGTTGCAGGTAGCCAAGTATCCGTCACTCGGTACGATAATAATAATTGCACGTTCTCTTTCTCACTTCGGAAACGTCGGACGTTAACTCGATAGCTCAAGGCGAGTTAGCCTTCTTTCAGAAAAGCGGGGAATCGTCCATGGAGAGAATCGAATTAAGATCAGCCGTCACAGTGGTCAAAACTGAGAAATTTACTGTTCATAATCCTCCACATGCTCTTTTTCTTGACGAATTGAACATTTTTTGTTCTTTGAAAATTCTCAGAATTGCATTTCTAAGTTTCTCTAACTCGTCGATTTTTTAATTTGAATATGGTGACAATATTAGCAATTTTAAGAATATGATTTTTCATCTCGAAGAAAATTGAGGTAGTTGTCGTGCCAAAAATTGGAATAAAAAACATTATTTTGGATGAAAAAATTGTGAACCTTCAAAAAAAGAATTATTACTATCGCTTCTCACCAATTTCTGAAAAATATTTGAATTTCAGTAATTTTTTCAACATTTTTGAAACAAATGATTATATTGGAAGATTATTTACTTATTTTTAACAGTCGAAACTGTAAAGTTGTAAGGAATGTTTTCCCTGAAGAAGAAGGCTATAATTCATTGAAAATAAACCATTTTTTTAAAGATTGGTTAGAAGCACGAAATAATTATCTTTGTAAGTTTCAAACTTTTTTCGTTTTATTTTTTCTTCCATAAGACATGACTGATAACATGATTTTAATTCTTAAAATCATATGAAACTTTTTGTCAAAGAGACCTGATTTTTAGCACTACAACTACCTTAAGGAACATAAATAATGAATAATGTACAAGTTAATTTTTAGAAACTATTTTGTTTCGAAAGCATAGTACCGAACTTATTATAAAAATGGTTTTAATAACGTAAAATTGTCATATTTTGAAAATCTATAAACTAATTATAAAGTTATGAATGACTTTTTTGTAACGCATGCACGGAATTTTCGCTTTTCAAGGCATGTATGGCGTGCGGGAAGTGACCAGATCTGAAACCGTGGCGAAAAGCACACTCAGAAAACGATTTGGTTGAATCAACAACATTTTTGTTGGTTCAACCATAGAATTTGGTTATTATATGGACAACAAAATATTTGCTTGACCGAACTCAATTTTTTGGTTGTTTTAACCAAATCTTTAGGTAAATGGAGTATTTGGCTGATTCAACCAAAAAAGTTGTTTAGGTCAATCAAATATTTTGTTGAATCAACAAAAGTTTCTTTCATTCAACCAAATTTTCATATATATCCAACAAAACAGTTTGTTTGGTTCACACGGTAAATAGAAGTAAACTTTGGGAAGTCCTTAAAGAGTATGGAGTGAATGGAGGGCTCCTAAAAGCAATAAAAACAATATATACGGGTAGTAAAGCAAGTGTAAGGGTAAATGGGAAACTGAGTGACTGGTTCGATATTATGCAAGGCGTGAACCAAGGATGCGTTATGTCCTCGTGGCTATTTATCATATTCATGGATAAGTGTCTAAGAACTGCCCTCTTCAACCAAAAAGGTATAGATCTCGAAACCGTCAAAGTACGTGGGTTGGCTTTCGCAGATGACAAGATTGTTATGGCAGAATCAGTCGAAGACTTGCAAAGAATGTTGACTAAACTTAACACAAGCATGAAGAACATGGACCTCAAAATTAACGTGAATAAAATGAAAGTCATGGTTTTTGAGGGAAAAAGTGAGAAAACAATATGCAACATTGTCCTAAATGATGTGAGATTAGAACAAGTTGACAAGTACGTATATCTAGGTAGTCTATTCACTAGCGACGGAAAAATAGATGGGGAATTAGATAGGCGCATAAATAAGGGTAAGCAGGTTATCGGTAGAGCAGGATCCATCCTCACGAATAAAAACATATCAAAAAAAGCTAAAATGGCCATACATAATTCCATATTCGTACCAACTGTACTATACGGTAGCGAGGCATGGACCTGTCAAGAAAAGGACAGGAGAAAAATCAACGCGATCGGCATGAAACCTCTGCGCATAATATGCGGAAAAACACTGATGGACAAAGTCCGAAACGAGATAATCCTCAAAGAATGTGGTACAGGAGACACGCTAGTTGACATATGGGAAAGAAATCAGTTAAGATGGTTCGGACATCTTGAAAGAATGAAAGATGAACGACTGACGAAGCAAGTATATAAAGGTAAAGTAAATGGCAGAATGCCCAGAGGTAGACCGCCGAAAGAATGGTTAGAATCTGTAAATGAGACATTGATCCGAAGAGACATAAGAAGTCATAGGAACAGAAGAGCTTGCATGAAGAAATGCATGGACGTAAAGGAAGCTAGAGTAGTATGCCAGGACAGAAATGTGTGGCGACAAATAGTTTATAAGCAGAGTGACAATAGAGTGAATGATGCCTGAAACAAAGACCTTGGATACTAATGGGCCCAAGTGGGGAACCATACATAACAATTTTGTGAAGCTCCTCACTTGGGGTGATCGCTAGAGAGATTGATCAGCAACCTGGGTCGGAGCAGTGTTGCGGAGTGAACGTGTTATTTGAATAAATAACACGAAAACTCCAGATCAATCTAAAATATCTATACCATAACACATATACCTACATACCTATCTACCTTATACCATATAACGACCTACTTTACACCTATATACCTATCCCACTACTTTCCAACCGAGCAAGTCACGCCTACCCCGAAAGGGAAATGGCTTAATGGTATAATAATAATAATAAGAAAAATTTTTTTCTGAGTGCAGTTATAAAATAGTATATAATGCACATGGTCGTGTTGTTCATGCCTGTGGAGCTTTGAATACCTTAAATTTCCTCAAATTGATAAATTCACTAAAAATTTCTAAAATTTCTCGTAATTTCTGATTTTAAAAAATGTCAAAATGTTACAAATGCTCCATGGGCAGACTAATTGACATATTAGAAAAGTTTATACTATGATGGAAACATTCAATTGAAAGATAATCATTTCATTGAAAGAATTTAAACTTTTAATTATTCAAACAATTTCAGTTTGAACAATTTGTGTAAAAATGTTAGCTGCGAACAAAATAGTACTATTCTATTCAGCGGGCAAATTATCTTATCTGTATCCAGAAAATTTCAGAGAAATTTTTATTAAAAAATAAATAAATGCAGAGAGGTAAGACAACAACTTATTTAGATGCTCACATATAAAATACTCTGAGAAAATTTCTTTCTGCGTCAAGTTTTAACGTTTTTGTCAGTTTTAAATACATGTTTACAAAAATCGAGAGAAAAGTGTTAAAATCATAATATCACCAGAGCATTTTTAATAAGCAATAGGAAGTAGTCAAGAGTGCAAGCAGTAGGTGTAACGTACGACGTTTTACATCAAGCTACAATATTTTGATGCTTTGAACGCGTGTAACATTTTTAACTTCATGTAATATGAGTTAAAGTATGTATATTACAGAGAAAACCTCAAGTTACACTTAATAACGCACAAACCTGGATGCAAGAAAAATATTAAATTATACTGGGAAGGATCGCATTAGAAGGATATAGTTTCTCATCTAGATTTTAACTTAAAATCAAACCAAAATCTTATGGAATCTATGGTATCTAAAATCAAACAGTAATCTTCTGATACGGAAAACTGTGTCAATATATAAAAAGAAATATGTTGAGACATCATTGGCTCATTTTAATTGTTGCAGATGAACATTGATGCCATCAGACTTGCAGGGTACTTACAACGTTTATTGATTTGATCACGAAAAAAATATCAGTTAACGCTAGAGGGGTCCTACTAAAAAAGTTACAGTATAATATTTTATGTAAATCTTACAGGATTTTCTGCATTCATTACAGAATCTTCAAGTATCTTGCCAATTTATGGACATTAGCAAGGACATCAAAGTTTAGTCTGAAATTATGACAAGATTTATCGGTAAATCATACAGGAGTCTCTGTAAACATTACAGAAACACATATGGTGTCACCATTCTGTAAGATTAGCACACTCCTTTTTCTCCATAACTGTTTAACATTGCTAAATATATGATTAAGACAATTCGTTAAGCTCAGGATACCTACGTGTTGTATTGACGTTATAGTAGATTTCCCAGATGACATCTTCTAACATGAAATTTTTGAACGTACAATCAACTGAGATCATCCTCGACGCACCTATTATTTAAATCTCTTCCCTTCATAAAATCTTAGAACTATTTGAATCAAAGATTCTTCTGAGATAAATTGACTATTGATCAAGTGCGTTTAAATTTGAATGGAATTTGTATAACAATGCTAATCAAATCTTTATTTACAACAGCTGAAAAACCACATGAACCATATTTTATTCAAGTGTTCTTTCCGTATACTAGCTCTCCTTTTCAGTTCTCCTTTTCATTTATCATAATTATTCATTTACAAAATAGCTTGTGCTACAACATGAACATCAAATGTTTATTTGAAAAATGCTTATAACCAATTGAAAGGACGAGAAATCATCGAAATATTTGGAATCGTAAAAATAAACGAATTAGTGTTTATTTCCATAATTAAGAAAGTATCGGCCCAATTTTAAATCTTAAGGTTCCTCAAGGTATTTTCTTATTTTTGTTATAAAAAAAAGGAATACTACACTAAAGAAAAGTTTACATTTTTTTTTTCGAAAATGCTTATTATTTGTGTATATTTCAACCGCTTGAAGATAATGTCTGTAACAGATAGGTTCTTCCGTGAAATCAAGGTAAAAATTACTCTTTGTTTTCCTTTGTACCCGTTGTTTGAAGAACAATGAACTTTTTCTCTATTCTATTATAAATGATAAGAAATCTCTAAATGAGAAAAAATTTGCCAATCTTGGAGTTATATCAATTAATTAAACCTTATAGTAATGATCGACCGTAACTAATTTCTTAACAGCGTTTTTTTTATGCATCTGACTCTTGAACCCTTTTGACACCGTCATCATGATCAGAGCATTATACCTTTCATATAAGAGGCATTATTTATTAGAAGCTTTGTTTTGTAATTAAGAGGGAAAAAATAATTGAAGAACAATTCATAATTAAGGTACTACTTTTCAATTAATATTAGTGTTTTTCTATCAGTTCTTAATTGCCCGTTGCAAAACAGCTTTTGTGTCGCAAGAATATACGAGTAAATAAACTTTAGTTGAATGTTATTTCACATGATTTTGATTTAATAAATCGATATAAAAGAAATACGTTGCCCTGCGGTAACAGAAACTTTTTTGGAGAATGCTTTCTGTTTCAGGCAATTTATACACTGAAAAAGCACGTGCAAAGGAAGTGCGCATCAATCGTGAGCGCATCCATAACATTAAAATAATTGATAATAATTGGAAAAGTTTATTAAATTTCGGAGAGGAAATCAATGTTGCGTTTTATGCACGATATCGCATCTGAATTTTTCTGTACATTCATGTTAAATTCCACTTTCATTTATGGAAAATTATCAACATTTTTCTTTGGTTATAAATTATATCACCTGATGGATTTATAATGGAAATTACTCTCTCCGCATTGAGAAAAGTACGGTTTTATGGTAAAATAATTAAGCCAGCCAAAAAAAAACAAGAAGTTGTTTTGGTTTCAGGTGTAAATTTCGAAAGTAATGCCTACAATAAACCATCTTCGTTCAAGAAAATCATAAATAAAACTTTTCTTTATCATATTTATAGTTTGTTTCAAGTTTCAACTATCGAATCAACTTAATGAGAAAGACTGGACCTACAATGTAGAATTTCTTCATTAGAAAATTTCTTCTCACAAAATGAAGATGTCTGGAAGAAGCGAATGTAAAACGGAAGAAACTCAGCAACTTTCTTCCCAATGAATAAATTATGGTCTATAACCGGTAATTATTAGTAGTGCATAGATTCCTTTTGAGCATATTATGTGTATCAGTGGCAGAGTACAACGACAGCTTCAAACTGATAGGATTATCGTTAGAAAGTTCTCTATCTATAGACTGGACAAACGTCTGACCGAGTAATCTATCCGGGTCGGAGTCCCAATTTGTCTACAAATGTTAATTCCCATTCATTATGCATAATATGAAGCTGTATATTTGATATTTTGATACCTATAGAAATAAAAATAAAATGCAAGGACACACAATCACTCCACAAGTTACGCTTGTAAAATTCAGGACACTTGATTTCACCTGTTGGAAAACAATCGAACATTGCAACGTTTAATCAACTATACGAATATCTAATGGGTCTAAAAAAGTGCAAAAAATGTCAAAACATAATGAGCTATAAAATACCGTAATTGTGCCTCATTATATCCTACGAATTTAGGTGGATTTAGAGAGAGCGTTAAATAGAGTTGGTAAATTTTTTGGTAGATTGTACGTACAGCTTATCATTTTTCTCATACAATGACAGTTATTTTATATTTTACGGTTTGTATTGTGTATTTTGTGTTGCCAATAAAAAGATATTTAATTGTAAATAGAAACTGTTGATCAATTTCGATCTTCTTACGAACATCATATTATCATTAATTTATAAGAATTGAATTAATAAATTTAATTTCGTATGAGTAACCAAGAATTTTCCTAAAAAGCAATTAATGGAATATCCCAAAAAAATTTTTGAGAATTTCTAAATAGTTGCCATAGAAGTTTTGTAAAATTTCCATGAATTCTGCAAGTATTTTATTAAGGTTACGGATGGTGGTATTCCATAGAAATTTCCTTGTAATGTTGTATACAAATTTGATCTTTATTTCTATTTTCATGTCAGAGATAAAAACGAATGCTTATGCCAAAATGATCTCGTTATCTTCATCAGTAGTATTCACTCGAATGTTGCGTCCCCATTTAGGGTCAATAACCGACTGAAAATAAGCCCAGCTTTTTCTCTGCCATTTCTGCATGCATCAGACAACAATTTGTTATCCTTCAATGAGTCGAACATTATGAATCACTAAATTGTCGACGTTAAAGTTTATGGTTTCACAGATTTCGAAGCACTATCCGGTATTACTAGCATTTCTTATGATAAAAAAGATCTTTTTTATCAACAAAATACATTTAGAAGAACTGAAAGGCAAACGAAAAATTCCAGGCTATTTCCCGGTTTCCGCAGCCCAAAATGCTCTCAAAATAGGGGACCTGCGGTGAGTTTTTTAAGAAAATAGAGAATACAATTCTTTCAATAACAATAATGCAGGATTTTTGGACCAAGTAGTTCAATTTTCAACCAAAAGATCGAATTTTCAACAAAAAAATTGAAGTTCAACGAAAAACATTGGCAATTCCAATCAAATAGTTGAATTTTCAACCAAAAAAGATGAACTTTAAACAAAAATGTAGAGTTTTCTGGCTACAAAGTCGAAAGTTTTAGAAAACGTTTCCCGAAAAAGGGAATTTTGAACGAGAAAGTTAATTTTCAATTTCCACCAAACAAGACGAATTTTCAACAAAGAGTTGAGTTTTGAAGTTAATTTTTAAAGCATTTTTGAGCTAAAAAGACAAATCTTTTAGAAAACAGTGGAATATCTACCAAGAGATATGACTTTTATACCAAAAGACAAATTTTCAGTACAAAAGGACGCATCTTCTATTTAAAAAGAAAAGTAGTTCAACAAAACAGTTTACTTTTCAGCCAAAAAGATTGCTTTTTAACAAAATATTTGAATTTTCAAACAAGTCATTAAATTTTCAACCAAATCGCATAATTTTTAGCAAGAAGTGATTAATTAAGAAAAAAAATAATTGAAAAATATAACAGTAGAACCAAAAATATAATAGTAGACTTTGGTCTAGTTTAAGAGATATTCGCTTTTTTGTAATCAGGACCTCAAATATAGGTTTTTGATTTTCGATGAGAAATCATATTTCAATCTGTGATCTATTTGATAAAACTATATTTTTAAGTTCCTGAAATTACCGGAAATGGGTCAATTTTATATTTGAAGAGAAAGTATATATATAGCACGTAAGCTTATGGCACTTTCCAACTTCAAATCAGTTTTTCTCGAACAAGTGCAATTTTTTTTTTAGAATTCTTTCTGTTTCAGGCAAATTAAACACTGAAAAAGGACGTGCAAAGGAAGTGCAAAACAATCGTAAACGCATCCATAACATTGAATTAATTGATAATAATTGGAAAAGTTTATTATACTTCGGAGAGAAAAACAATTTTTTTCACAAATATATTTTTTCGAAAAATGCAAACAATGTTGCAGTACTTAGATTTACTGGCCAAACATTCAGAATATCCCTAAATTATAACTTTTCATGCCAATTATTAGTAATTAAATATATACATTCAGGCTAAGTATATAATTACTATTTTAAATATCTAAAAAGGAAATGTTCGTTCTCAATTATAAAAGAAACTTCAACATTTGAACGATCCATCAACACAAGGTTTAAATTCTCAAATTTATAGTAAAGGAAAACATTCATTTTTGAACAAAACATGAACTTTAAAATCTCAAATATAAAATGATCTTCAATATGTAGAATTCCTCAAAATAAAACAAGAATTCAACGATAAAATTTGAACAACCACCACAAAATGCTCCTATTGCAATTCCTAAAAAACAAAATAAAAAAAAATTTGTTTCTTTGGACAAAAATAAAAAAGAGGACAGAAAAATGAGAAGGCAACCAACCAAATCCCCTTCCTTCTCTTTTTTATTTCTTTCGTCTTTTTTATTTTCATTATTATCAAATCACAATAAATGCAACTTTGGTAAATACTTTGCATGCTTTTTTATTGTGATTTGATAATAGTAAAAATAAAAAAGACGAAAGAAATAAAAAAGAGAAGAAAGGGGATTTGGTTGGTTGCCGTCTCATTTTTCTTTCCTCTTTTTTATTTTTGTCCAAAGAAACAAATTTTTTTCTTATTTTGTTTTTTAGGAATTGCAATAGGAGCATTTTGTGGTGGTTGTCCGATTCAGAATTCTTGAATTTCAAAATGATCTTCGATATTTTAACATTTACTGTTGGTAACACTGAGCACAATTCCAAACACATTTTTTTCCAAGAGCAAGACGATATTTATTGCGAAAGTAAAAAAAAATCTAAAAATTTTCCGGCTTTTTCCCAGTACTTAAAATTCCAGGTCAATTCCCGGTTTTCTCGGTCAATGGCCATCCTGAAAAATTATGAAACACTCTCGATTTTCTGATGTATAACATATCCGCTCCTCGGATCCTTGAGCCTACAAAACCCTTTCCTTTTTCTCGCTGGAATTGAAAGCAACAAATGTACACAGAATATCTACACACAATCTACTTCTCGCGCCACAATAACATACTTGTATACCTCTTGCAAAGTTGCGCAAGGGAATTTATGAATACTATGAGTAACCGAGTGGCCGCAAAAGAGGCAAAGTAAAGAAAAAAGAGAAGGTAAAGACAGGAGAACCATTATCGTTTGTATGAGTTGGGAATCTTTTTTCAAAGGGACCTTTCAAGGGAACTTTCTTTCTTCTCTGGATAACCCGGGTTTCCCAATAGCAGGGATCACAATGGTTCAGTTGTTCAATTTTAGGTAAAAAAGGGATTTTTTTCTGAAAAAGGGGGATTGAAAGGGGATTTAATTAGGATCTCAAAACTTTCTATATCATATGAGTAGTTTCAAAAATCTGCTGCACACTTTAGCGCTTTCTACTGATAGAAATATATCAGACACAAGAAGATCAAAGATTGAAAAATAGATAAACCACATAATTAAAAAGTGATCATGTTTGAAGTTTTTTGAATCCATCTTTATCAATAGATAGATTTTCATTTATTATTCTCGTCAATTTTGTTCTAGGTTATTCTTCTCAGTATAGAATCCTGATTAGTTCAACGCATTTTTTTAAATAAGCTAAAAATAATAGTATAGAAAACACAAAAATGACTATTTAAAAAACCTTAGATCTCTGTTTTTGTTTTCTCAGACTTTTAAAATTGTTTATAATGTATTTCCAGTAGATGAAAGCCCTCAGATGTAGAACATATTTTTTATCTCAGTTTGAAGAAAAGTATAGTTTAAAAAAAACAGCAAGTAAAAAAAATATTATTCATAAAACTAACAAAATTATGAAGATACATTTTCTTAAATATGCAGTTTGCTAACTTGTGAAACCAAGCTATATATAAGATGGCTTCTTTAGAAAGTTGGTTTTTTATTTGGATGAAAAGACTGTTATTATATTTTTGGTTAGGTATTTATTTTTGATGGTTAAACATTCTATTATTTGGTTCCAAAATTTATTATTCTGTTGAAAAATCAATAGTGTTCTTATAAAGTCATCAATTTTTTTGAAAATGAACACTTTTGTTGGAAATTCATATTTTCAGGTTGAGAATGAATCTGTCATGTTCAAAACTCATCTGTTTGGCTTAAACTTTTAACAATTTGGTTGACACTCTTTCTCTTTTTCGACTTAAAAATCTGTTTTGTTCGAAAATTCAACTATTTTGTTGAAAAATAGCCATCCTGAATGATTCAAATGTTTTTTATTAAAAATTAAAATGCTTTTTGGGTGAAATATCATTATTATATTTTTCGTTTAGGATTTATCTTTTTTAATAGCAAGTTTAACTATTTGCTCAAAAATACATCTATTTTGTTGAAAATTAAACTATTCTGTTAAAAAAATCACTGTTCTGGTAAATTCTTATTTTTCGGTTAAATATTCGTCATTGTAGTTCAGAATTCTTCTTTCTGGATAAAAAATTCCACAATTTAGTTCAAATTGTCTTTCTTTCTTGATGAAAATTTATTTTTGCTTGAAAGGTCAACTATTTTGTTGAAAATTTGTCTATTTCCGTTGAAGATTCATCATTTTAGTTACAAATACATCTCTTTGGTTTCATATCTGGACTGAATCAAAAGCCATTTCTTCGCTTTCGAGAATGTCCTTTAAATCAACCAAAATTAGCAAATAAATAGTTTAAGAAAGATTTTGAGTTGGCATCATCAAAATGAATCTCTTTTAAAGCATTTTGTTTTCTAATGTCTTGAATTTCTGTTTGTAATTCTTAAAAAATGAATCAGAATATTGTTAAAAAGGGAGAAATTGGTTCAAAATTCTCGATTTTATGTGTTTTAGGGGATTTTTCAGATTAAAGGGGGAAAAAAGGGATAAAAAAGGGGACAGAGTGCAATTCCAGCAATATAGCTTTTCTTTTCGGAATCGAGCTTGAAACTGAACTAAATCTAAAATTGCTTGCACACATGGTGGAAAATAAGCAATAAGCAATAAGGGGACCACGCCTATGCTACACGATATATATAATGGCAAGAAACGCTTTTATGCTCGACTCGAAAGTACCGTAACTGCGACTTGTAGCTTTCCTTTTGACGGTCGTCGCGATACGTTTACCTCCTTCGCGGCTCTCCCGCGACCCGGTCTGTTTTTATTTATATATGTACATGACCGGAAACTGGCACGAATAACATTTTTACTAACCCTCTTCACTGTATTAACGCAGAGAGTTTCCTGTGGAAGAAATGAGCCTGACTGTTTTTAATACGGTTCGAGTTCTTCAAAATTAGCCAAAAGTGGGTTTTCGAAAAATTCTGTATAGGGGCCATGCATAAATAACGTGAAGTTTTTTTTCTGAAATTTTGAACAATGTATCCCCTTTTGTTAAGGTATGTACAATCTTATGCAATTTTTCCGAACGAAACAGATTCAGTTTCAACAGGAGAGTTGCATTTTTAACCAATAGAGCTGAAATCTCTACCAAAGAGATGAATTTCCAATTCAAAAAGACGAATTTTTAACAAGAATTGAATTTGCGACGAAGAAACTAAATAATTATATTTTCAACAGAAAAGATGAATTTCCAGTCCTGAGGATTCATTTTCTACTAAATAGACGAATTTTCAACAAAATACATACATTTTTAAACGAATAGTTAAATTTTTAACCAAGAAGTTTGATTTCCTACCAAATAGTTGAATTTTCAGTTCAAAAAATTAATTTCTTACCCAAAAACGGACTTTTTACCAATTATTCCAATTCTAATCAAAGATATGAATTTTGAACTAAAATTATGAATTTTCAACACAAACAATGAATTTTAAACAAAGAAGTTTAAGTTTCAACCGAGTAGTTGAATTGTCAATCAAAAAAGATGAATTCTCAACAAAAAATGTAGTAGTTGATATTTCAACCAAAACAGTCCGATTTGCACTACAAAAAGTAATTCTCCACCAAAAAAGATCAACTTTCAACAAAATACATCAATTTTCAACTAAATCGTTAAATTTGAAACCAAATTGTTGAATTTTTGAACCGAAAGGACGAATTTTCAGACAAATCAGTTGAACTTCCAATCACAAAGAATGACTTTTAAACAAAACTATGGCATTTTCATGAAAATAATTAAATTGTGAACCAAAAAAAAGATGAATTCTCAACCAGTTTATTGATATACTTTCCAACAGAAAAGAATGAAATTTCAACAAAAAATCGTTGAATTTTCTTAGCAGGTTTATTAATTCATTGTAGAAAAACTAAGTTAATTTCCAATTCATTAAAAAAAATAGTTAATAAAACTGAAGATTTTACTTTGACAATACAATTATACTTTTGTAAAACTAAATAATTATTGTTATTATTACATGCTGCTTTCATGTGAGACAGCATAGAAAAATCGTTAACGTGCCCCTCCCACTCACACTTAGAAGACTTTACGTGATTTATGCACGTAATTTATGCTGTTAAGGAAATTTAGACACTCCGTCTACCTTTTCTTTCTGGAATAAGTTATATCTAGGTGCGGTTTTTCGTCTATCCAAAATTAAATTTTTTGATTGTATATAAGAGACAACATGATACTCCTGATATCAGTTTAGATATATCTCTCAAATTAACATACATATGGGAGAGAAGTATTACAGGAAAGACATACATGTGATTTTTTGTTGCGGGTAGTTTTTGAAGTGAATTTAGTTGTAAATAATCCACTAAAGGAAGTATTTTGCAAGTGGGTGAAGTTTGATTCTTCGCATCGAAAAAAGAAGATATAAAATAAATTGGCACGGAAATACTCTCCTACGTTGTGAGTAAATTTTAATCACCTCAACATAATTTTTGTTTCAGGCAGAGTTTAGACTGTGGTTGGAATAGATCTCCTTGTTTTTTGTATCTTGTTCCAATCAATCCTTGAAAAAGAAGCATTGGTTTTCTGTTGCATCTAGAATAACTATTGAACACTGAAATTTATAATTGGATTAACCAATTAGGTTCATAAAAAAAATGTATGAAGCAAGTGAGTTAAAAAGTAAACTTCGGAGAGTTTTTAACAGAAAAGTAATAATTGGGGTAATTAAGTATTATTTTCCTAAAAACATAATGGACTGCCTCGTTTCTGAAATTTGTCCGTATAATATGAAACCACAAGCCTTTTATGGACAGAGTATGTTTAAGAAGAAGCATTCTCTTCTCTTTGCACTCTCTTAAGTTAAAAGAAACACTCAGATGACAAATAGTCTGACAGACTGTAAACTCCAAGGTCATGTAACGAAGAACATGCAATTCCATCCGAGCTGTGAGAACAGTGAATTATATGCCGGCACAATTCATGTAAGCTTCACGTGTGAACTGAGGACAACTTTACTTAGTAGGCTCTGTAGAAATCACTTTTCAATGTCTCTCTTTCCCAAGACGCTCTAGACTCGACCCCTTAGACATGAGAAAAGGCCCACTTTTCTGACGCTAAAAGGATTTTAATTTAAGAGAAAACGAATCATTATACATAGGAGAAACCAGTACGAAGTGGATATCAGTACGAACTGAATAATGGGAAAAAGTAAATGGGCTTCAAATCTTGAGTCATGTAGTACTTTTTATGAGTAGCAATATTGAAAACGAGTTTTTTAATCAGCCGTTGTACCACTTACTTGCTATTCTTGAATTAAAAAATTGAAAAATTGTGTTTTTGACACGACGATAACAATTTTATCCGCTGATAGATTATAATTTCCTAAGGAATTAAATTGAGTTTACCATTCATTCGCTGGCTCCTTTGATTCATCAATCGCTTGGCTTTAAAAGTATGTACGTAATAATTATTTCCCCCACCATGGGCCAGAGCGCCTGACTTTACTCTCATGTTCCTTTACACGTTGGCTCACAGACATCCCGGTTTCTCCGAAATAGACTTTTCCACAAGAACAAGGTATTTTATGTACTCCCGGTTCACTGAGAGGTACCTTTCAAGAGAGAGAAAAACGATCACCATCCTACCCTACATTCAAGGTATCACAAAACAAATAGAAAGAATTCTCAACAAACACAACATCCAAACTGTATTTAAGCCACCTGCGAAAATAAAACAACTTCTAAACAACTCTAAAGATAAAAAGGCACCTCTCAGTGATCCGGGAGTATATAAAATCCCTTGTTCTTGTGACAAAATCTATATTGGAGAAACCGGGAGGGCTGTGAGCCAACGTGTAAAGGAACATGAGAGCGAATCCAGGCTAAAACATTTCCTGCAATCAGCACTAGCTAAACATGATATCGATACAGAACATAGCATCTTATTTGACAAAACAACCATCATCGCAAAAACGTACAACAACCTTAATAAGATCAATAGGGACAATGAATATAATACCAATCCGATTTAGCTTTCCATCATCCCGGATTTTTTTGGAAATGACTTGATTACATAATTATATAATATAGAGATATATTCATAGAGAATACATGTATAAAAACGACATAAACTTGAAACTTCAGTAACACTCATAGTTTCGCACGCGATTAAAACCCGAAAAAGCTTTAACATTTTTTATTTTAATTTATCATAATGAATCATCGTGAAAGCGTTCAATCTATCGTATAATTCACGTGTTCTTATGGGAAGTGGTAATCGGTATTAACACAACCAATTAAAATAATCGTAGCTTCTCATCTATGATAGTTGGTAGCAATGACTGTCATGGTTGTGTATTGAATCCTACACCGTTTGGAACTCATACCATTTTTTCTACATATTGAAAAATCATCACTCTATAAATGGATAAGTTTTTTTGAATAACAGTTTTGGATTATTATTTCATGTACTCACACACACATTTCTTCAAAAAAATGACTGGACAGGGATGAAATGTTCATATTTACTTCGTACCAGAAGTGTACCTTCTGAATAAAATTATGAAGTGATGACAAAGTATCAAATAAAAGTTAAATTGCTAACACAATTCATGTCATTGTTTGGCAATCTTTGCAATAAATAATCAAGCTTCAATTTGCCGTGTAATAATATATTTAAATAAAAAGTCATTTTTACTGAAATGCAATTGATCTCTAGTAAATTGGACTACAATTCTGCTATTACACTAAAATTGCATGTAAATAACTTCGAATGCCATTCTTGCTCAAATAGATTTTTAGTGAACGCTAGTGAGCTTCAAGTGAATTGTAGTAAAAAAACCCGAACTCTTGGGAAATACTCAATCCAACTGAAATCAAGTGAATACAAGTGAAGGTTAATCCGAGTGAAGCTAAATTAAATCTTAATCAATGAAAATTAAATCCTAGTAAATTGAAATTGAATTCTGATCAGTTGAAATTTGAATTGTAGCAATTTCAAATCACATTTGAACTTAGCACGAGCTTATTGTGTCTCATGTACTTTCCCAGTTTAGATGGTTGCAATTATTTCAAAAATATTTACATAGTCTACGATGCATTAAACGTAGACTGCGATCTAATTTAACTGCTTTTATTTGGCCAAACTTCAAAATAGGTATGCTTGGAGAATTGCAAGCTTCCAATTATCAAAAAATTTAAATAAGCGAAAATTATAAATTCCATTTTTCAACTTAGAAATTATTCACTTCACAGAAAAATCCCGAGCTTTTTCTCTCCTTCCTTCGTTCTTACTGAGTTACTTCAATAGAAGTGTCTTAGAATAATATTATTAATTAAAAACAGTGGAAAGTGATATTCGCACAATGTACATCTCAATTCACATTAAAAATATCTTCATTATTCACACGATTAAAACTAAGAAATATTAAGTGAGGAAATAAAAAAGCGGAGAATACTAAAATCGAAGATCGTCTTAAAACCGAACCTTTTATGATTAAAAGACACGATCATTAACCCGATTGCTTTAAGACCGCTCTTTAATGAAAGTGTTGACCCTTTTACTACAAATTAACACTTTCCATTTTTTCGTCCCTGCTAACGACCCCAAGAGGCAAGACAATAATCAGTTTTAATGAGTTATTCGTGCAATTTTGAACGAAAAGAGTCTTTCGAATGATGGGGGAAAAAGGAAATGTCCAAAATCGAAAACAGCTATGCTATCACTTTCTAAACAACCGAGAAATACCAGTTAATCGACCCCTGTAAATGCCGACGAGTATACATACATATAGAATTTACTGATACAGACTCGAGTCATTGTATATAGTACTCGATAGAATGCTGTCGCGCACCAATGTAAGTGGCGACCCTCGTTCCGCGTAATTCTACACCTTTCCATTTTTTTTCACTCTTTCGGAAAGACAACTCGCCCACAGGTAACGCCGCGCTACGCCGACAGTGACTGACACACATTGGCACTAGTCACAAGTACATTGCCTATTTCAGCTGAATTTCTGCAAATACATTTCCGATTTTACTGCCTTTTCCTCTATGCTTGAACGGGATCGTCGACCGAGTTTTGAATCGATTCAATTGATTTAGATTCGCTCGATCAGAGATACGCTTTCTGTCACCTGCTTTTCAGAAAGAATATTTCTTTTTCGTACTCGCAAAAATTACCGTTACTTTCGAAAAAAATGTAAGTTACTGCTCTAGTTACTTCTTCAAAATGTCAAGCTTGACTTATTTTCACCGTACCTTACAAAACGTTTACACGTCACCTTTACGTTTATTCTCAAAAGTCGAGATGGAAATAGTTTCTAATTCCTGTGGAATAAGATTTTCCGGGAATAAGATCATTCGAGTACATCCAACTAAATTCTAGAAGAATACGGAATGAATCCAATTAAATAATTTCAAGGTAAATTCAATATGATTGTATTCAGAATTAAACAAAGTTGAAATTACTGCACAGAATTCAAGTTAATTTAAAGTGATTTAAATGGAATTAAAGTCGCGCGAAATACTAGAGAATCTAAATGAATACCGCTAACTTCAATGCAAATTTCACTAAGTTTCTTAAATTAAAATTTAAATAGAAATAAAAATAGAAAATAAATCTTAATTAAATGACATTTTTATCGAAGTGAAGGTGCATTCAATTGCACACAACTGTATTCAAGGTGAATTTGAAATAAATTCAAATGAACTGCAAATGATTTCATTGTAACTTCAACAACTTCACATTGATTCAATAAAAATTGAACGAGATAAAAAAGTATAAATTCTATTGGATGAAAAAAATTTGAATATACTATAATATAAAGGTCGTTGCCAAAAAGTTATGAAATTTAATTCCCGGCCTTTCAATACATTCCCATGATTTAATAGATTTTTTAAAATAATACCAGAATAAAGTTCTCATATGTAAGTTGTTTGTAGCAAAATTTTAAAAGTTTAGTTTCTTTTTTTGAAATGAGAAATTCAAATATAGCTCAAGCTTCCACTTAGTGATAATTCCTCCAACACAACTTCGCACACAAAAATTGAGTAATTACTGAAAAAATATAGTGAATAATTTATGCTTATACGAGTAATTTATCTTAGGTTGGAGAATATGAAAATTAAGAATAGACAAATATTTGAGATCTGAAGGTGCTTAACTTTTTTTTCAAACTTGTCCTCGAAGTTTTGCTTTCACTAGGTAACACTCGTATTTTTATTTTTATCAAAAGTTCAAAAGATTAAATTTTCTTGGTTGGGGATACGCATTTCTTCTGCAGAAATCGAGCTTAGTCCCTCGCTGAATAATTGGATTGAAGTGGATCTGTTTGCTAACGAAATTTATATAATTATTCAGTTTCGAAACTGAAAAACGGTTCAATTTAATCTGAAAATTATTCTACTTCGAAATTAAAGTCTGCCTTCCTTATTTACGTTTTTTATGATAATCATGACATATATGGTTAAATGAAACAGAAATTGAAGTAACAAAAAGGTTTCTATAAATAGCATCTGCAGATGCGTTTTTAAGACACATGGTGATTAAATTCTTCCTAGGCCCAATCAACTCTCTGTGCTTTCATTTTCCATTAAATCCCGTATGAGAAGCATCGATTCACTCTGCCCTCAAAACTCTTTTTTACCTTATTCGAGTATCAATGCAAGTCACCTAATTAAAAAATGAGACCAATGACGGTTTATTATAATCACCGTTCGTAAACTGCGAAAAGGGAACACAAATTAGAAATCCAACTGATTTTCTAGAAAGTTACACATCCTCGTAATCATGAATGCTGTTAACCTATAATTTTATTCTATGTATAACGCATTGCATCTACCGCTACGTAATTACACTTACAATTAACACACCTTGTGTATATAATTTTTACCTTCAAGTGCATATTTCCCGATTGTTCTTCACCTCCATAAACATTACATTTTCAAATCTAATTCATTGAGTTGATTTTGTACAGTTTAGCTTTACGGAAAGTAAAACATTATTTTTTTAAACAATATTACTTAATCGTGTGTCACTTCTTCGACTAATTTTTTTATTCTTTAAAAATTACATACTGTTAAAAATAAAATAATTGGGAGTAAATTCTGCAGTTAGTACTTCATCTTATATATGCAGGTACTTCAACAGAGCTGATAGGAGGTCACTTTCTAAAACCCGTGATTTGATGCGGATATGGTATCGCGCCACTCTCTGACATTGAAAACGAAGTCGCTTCCATTGTTACTCTTTGACTTCGATTCTCTCATAGGGCTACAGACCAAGCTGTTTTTTCAGATAATTGTCCTTCCATCGTATAATCAAGATAAATAAAAACCAAATAACGACTCGCCCGACCTTCAGAACGAACCTTGTAATTCAGTTCTGCCTTATTTCATTTCGATTTTACAATGTACGTAATTGAGAACACATAAATAAATTCCAATCTTGGACAAGTTCAAGAATTTATGGAACTTTTTAGATTAACATCAACCTCAAGGAATAAACCCGGACCTGAACAATTTGTTGTGACCTTTAAATAATTTTTGATCTATCAATCAGCTTTTTATATCACAAACATTACTTCGTGGTTGTCTCTCTTAATCTTATTTTTATTTTGATAGTGTCGATTTGGTCACGTCTTTTGTTTGAAAAAAAATGTTGATTGTTGATTTTATTGAAAAAATATTTGAGGAATTAGCACGAGTTTAAGTGAACCCTCGAACATAACTTTTTATGAAAGTTGTTATTTTGAATAATATCAAGATAGTATTTTAGGTTGATTGCCAAAAATCTGACTATCGTATGTCCTAGCTGCATTTTCTTTGATTAATCATTTTTTTTCTCGAAATATCTCAATAAAGAACTTAAATCAAACCAATATTTATCTAAAGTTTCAAAATCTGATCCCACTTCGCTTAGAAATTATGAATAAAAAAGTATCCAAAATGTCTCTTAAAGCACCTGTCCCAAACGACAAATCTGAAACGAAAAATTTGCTTATTAATATTAAATTATTTTAAACTTGAGATTCAGAGATATCACTTATATTGAGTTAAAAAAGATAATAATCATGAAGAGGCTTCAATATTTTAGAGTTAAGGATTTCAAGTATCACCTTAGTCTGTCCCACCAGTTTTTTGTCTGATCACGCGGCATTGCTATTTCAAGATGAAACTCGAAAATAATTATTCAAACTATTCATAATGCGAGCCAAAATTGTTCACTTTATACTCACGACGATTTTTGTATCGTTAGAAATCGATTTGAAATAAAATTAAATATTGATCACTATATTTTGCATAATATATTTTATAGAATGTCCGGTAATGCTGCGGCATGTCGGTTTTCAATTTATAGTTGTTTCTCTTGGCTTAACTTTGGTTGTGATGCATCAATTTTATAATTTTTTTATTAAACGCTTTACAGTTTCAAGAAAACAACAGTGCTACTCTTAAAATATGCCTCTTTTGATAAGAGATAGAAGTATTTTAATATGGTGAATTGAAATTATAATGATGCAGTTTTTCAAAAAGTATAATTATTTTTCAACGTGAGAGTGGATGAACTTCAAGGTGTATGAAAAGAAAGATAAAAACAAAAAAAGAACTGAAAATATATAAAACTGTAGCAGATATATGATTTGAACGTAAACACCATTTTTGTCTAATAAATTATCTATGTAAATAATCAAATGTTTTCAATGAAAGAAACAACTACGTGAACGTAGAAATTTTTATATTTGTAAGCTTTCAGAAAAATAAGGTCAAAAAATGAAAAGCTTTGAACATACAGAGGGATATAAAGTATTTATTACTTTTTGAATAAGAAAATAAAATGTAAATATTTACATAGGTGTGCATTCGCGACATGGTTTCGATACATATTCTGAGCATAACGGTTTTTTCGCACCGATGACATTTATCAAATATTTTCCGGTCCAGTCCAGTCCAAATTGATGACCTTTTCCCTCTCCAAGAATATTGTTCCAAACCACTCAGCTCTCAGCTCTCACCATGAACTCTAAATCATATACTATATATCTAAAGAAATTATGATTTGCAGTACTTTTTTACTTTCTCCGTTCAATACTTAGTATTACACCAAAAATTAATAGTTAAAGTCATATTTACCTTGAATTTCAAAATTCGGGTCTCACAGACCCACTTTCTGGAATGTCGCTTTTCTTTCAAAGTAGTCAAACACGCACTTGAGTGACCAAAGTCAGGAAACGTATTTCAAGCTCATAAATTTTCCCCCTATGTCTAAACAAGTTGAAATTCATACTCATCACAAATACATTCTTTGATCTCTGAGTTTTATATTTTCATACTCTCTAGGGCCAGACATTTTTTTTATTATTTGGTCAGCTTGATGAATCACCCTTAAGTTTTTCACAAAAGGTTTTCTTACTTCTATTGTTTCTTTTTTGTCTAGAATCAACCGTTTCTAATCAGGAATATTTACCTGCGGCTAGAGTTAAATTTACTCTGTAAATTCGAAATAGTTGAATTTTGCTAATTGAATTACTACCAATTATCAATTAAATTATTACTTTTTTATCAAATTGCAGTAAAGTTTGATTTTCTTCCACTGTAAATTTACTAATTTTATTATTGATCACTGAAATTTAGTTGTATTAATTCTTCAATACGAATTCACATTTAAAAAATATATGAGAATTTTTTAAGAAAACAAAGTACTTCTAAAAAAAAAACCATCCGAAAAATGCTTCTGAAATCAAGGAAAAAAAATTTCACGTCAAAATGGGAAAAAACATATTACATTTTTAACACTGAAGAAGAGAAAAATCAATTAAAGCCAATAACTTAATGAATTTAGTTATTGTCTAATATCAAAAAATAGCAGAAAATTACATAAGATTAGACCAAATATATTCAATTGAAATACGTGAAATTATATTTATAATTGTCTATTTTGAGAGGAAAATGGCGAATTCGAAAATGAGAGTTAAAATCGACGCAAGACAGCTTCCTTTATTGTCTGACTCGAGCATTCCGTAACTACTGAATTTACGATCGAATCGAGTGGAAAACTCTCATTCTATAGATTCAATAAATCTATAAAATACGCGTTAAAAATTTGTTTTTGATACTATTTATTCATTTCCATCATTGAAGAATTATGTGAAATTCTATTATTCATTACAGTGATCTTTGCATTATTCATATTTTACTGAAATCTTCATAGAAGCATTTTTATGCCAAAAAAATCGCAATAATCTTTAATTTTGCAGAGATTGGAAAAAAATTCATGAACATTACATAAATTCTAGGCTTCTTCGCTTGTACTATTCTATCGAAAAAAAATATTATCACTAAGAGGATTAAATGGTCTATTAATCGCTGTCATAAAGCTTTTAAGGCCTATATAGAATTGTTTCCATATTCGTTTGTCGCGTTTTGATTATAAATTCAAGAATCAGATAATTTATGACTCTATTAAAACTGGTAAAGGAATCTTTTCATTAATTATTATTTCGAATAGTTATAAAGATTGCATACACAAGTTTCAAAGATTTATCCAAATTTGTAATGCTATTCAAGATAAATAATGAAATTTCAAATTGCTTTTTTCTAATCCTATACTCTTTTGCAATCCTATTCTTAACACAGAGTTCAATAAAGCCATAAATACAATATGCATAAATTTGTGAATAGTCTGTATACTTCTATAAATAACTACACTCGACTTTAGTTCAAAATTTCCTCTTACGTTCCTCAGAATGTAAATATAAAATATAAAAGTAAATTTTAAAACACTTTCTTATTGAATATGATAATTTGTTGTCAATATTATACATCCCATTGTTCAAAAGATAAAGGAGCACTAACTTTAAGTGTCTTTTTACATAAACTTTCTCTCACACTAAAATAATAATAGAAAACTTTCGCCTTTCAATTATAGATGCCATTAAACCTAATAAAATATTAATGTTAAACTTAAATAAACAAAGTCCAATTCATCAACAAGTTACAATCTTTATAAATGAGCAAATAAAATTGATCTATAACCTACATTATAGCGAAAATAATTGCACCAATAAATATTGTTTCAGTGTAACAAATCCACCTGATACTTGTCTGTTAGCATTTTTATGAAACAGACCTCAGGTCTCTTTCTTTTTCAGCAACTCGGTCATTTTGACTTACATAAGCCCTCTTGACACAGCTTGGTAGGTTGATTGGTCGGTGGTTAACTGAGCACACGATAACCTGAAAACGAGGCATCGAATCGAGACAAAAACTCAATCAGGCTCAATAATTCGTTAACTTGGATCCAGTTAAGTCAACGAATATAACTTTTTAAGCAACGCACGTTCTCCGTTTTCTCCACTTCCGGCGCTCGACGTTCCGGTGTAACGACTAAGTCCTTAAGTCTCTTTCATAAGAATGAAGAAGAAGCACAATTGCAAATTGTTAATTAGTCGGTAATTTTTTCATTATATTATGGGAGAGAAGGATGTATGACAATGAGAAAAATGCAGTACTTTTGCTAAGAAATCTTTATACAAGAGTTAAAACATTCAGTTTAAAATCTGAATTTGCAGGCAGAATTAATTTCCTTGACACATGTTAAAAAAGACTTCTCACTAATTGAACAATGAAAATTAAGGTTGGATGGAAATTAAAGAAGGCTTCTATTTGATAAATATTAAAATATTTATTGAATATGATGTTGCTATTTAATATTATTTAATAGAAGATAAATTACTTTTATATTTGTTGTGGAATATAAAATTTATCGTAGTTTATAGATTTAATGCAACTTTAACTTCACTTCTTATACAATACTTGTCATTTCAAATTCCATTGCTCGAAACTCTGAGAAAGTTATTCACTTTCAGAGAGAGTAGAAAATAAAATGTGAATTTTTTTGTACAAAAGTTTAATAATCTCATAAAAAACTAAAAAGTACAATTGCTGAGACTAATGGTGGTTCATAACTGTCTATATCCAGACAAAAAATCTAGATACTTATAGGCATGCTTATTAAAATTAACATTTTCATCCAGAATTTCTTTCTTCTGTTTATTACTCATCTTCATAACCTTCATATCTTCCTTGTAATCTTTCTTTCTCTAGATACGTACAAAAACCATATGCTGTAGAAAGGCTCAGATTAGCATTTATATTAAAGAGGGAAGCTTATACCAGGGGCAACAATTTCTTAATTTTTTGTTTTCATTTTCAATTTCCATGGTAAACTGTTTATCTTTTTTATATGGAAAAAATTTGTCTTTCCTCTTCTCACTCTTTCATATAATTCAACTGAAACACTGTCCTTTAAATTCTCGTTTGTATAGATAATGAATTTGGATTTAAAACTATCTTCTGAAATTTAATAATACTTGAATCATTCATTGCAGGCTCTTAAATAATAATAAGTTTTTCAAATGCAGAAGAGATACATACAGTTTCTAAAAATATACCAATTTTAACAATTGTACCTATAGCTATAACAATTTTTTATTGTCTATAAATGAGAGTATACAAATGAAAAATACTGTGAGCACTTGAGATCAAGCGGTACTTACTCTACACAATTGAACTCTTCACGTATATTGTACAATTTTACACATGTGAACAAACTTTTTATGATAAAAGTAAACCTGAATGATTAAATTCTATGCGAAAAAAATGTATACAAGCTGATTCAATAATTTTTTTATCATTTTCATTTTAAGAACTCTACAACATAAATCCCATACGAGAAAATTCTTCACACAACAATGCAAAACAATTCACGCGTATAGAATGTAATTATGTAGAGTTGGCTTGAGCCTGAAAAATGTTTAATTTCACTTTTTCCTAAATTTATGTTTTCTCAAACAATGTTAATTACTGAATGAAACTCCTATGTTTAGAATTTCTAAAATTTATGAAAACATATAAAACATAAACAAATCGAAAATCGTCAACTCTCTATCTATGAATATATTTATATAAAACAAAATTGTAAAAAAAAAATTATTCACGAACAGGAAAAAAATTAACCAAATGTACGTGATCTGAGACAACGCCTTTTTATCGAAATTACGCACGAGGTTATTGCTCGATGAAAGTGAGAGGACAGACTTAAGGTGGAGAAAAAGATAAATAAAAATCTATCTTTGGCGGACGGATTCTACCTGCGGCGATATACGAATACGGGTCCTGCATGTAATCATGCAAATTTAAGATCGGAAATCGATAGAGTGGCCGGGTAAATACGTCCGAAATTTTTTTATATCTCGCCTGAATAGACACGTAAAATTTCATAAACCTAAAATTATATGCTGAATTGAAAAAGTTAGGTGAGCTCTTATCGGCTCAAAAATATTATGTTTACGGGTTATTTATTATTCCAGGGAGTCATATCCCTGAAGTTTGAAACCAAATTTGAAGAACATTGTTCATCATAAGGCAACAGTCATTGTTCAATATTCATAACATTTTACACAATTAATGGAAAGTGAATATTTGAATAATTTTTTATATAAATATACAACTCAATTGTTCAATTCATATCTTTCTCGATTTATATAATTAATAATAAATTTTGTATACCAACACAAAAGGTGGGTGTAATTTTATTTGCTGTCATATGTTGGACCTACACAGGGAATGATATTTGGTTAAATAAACACAATTTTTGTTAGCTTAAACATAGCATACGCTTATCATATAGATACAAAAAATACTTGATTGAGAAAATTAAGCAACCGAAACCATTATGAACATAACTTTATTTTAACAATGTTTCTAGGGATACCGGAAATATTTGTTCTGCTCTTACTGAATTTCGGTGGACCTAGACACGATCTTATTTTTAATAAAAAACCAACAGAACGATTATATTGAAACGACAAAATTCTTTTTCTGAGTGTAGAAATTTTTCAGAAGAAAGTTTTAGTAAAAGTGATCATACCGGATAAAACGAATCTTTTATATCGACCTGTCTTTTCGCAAAGGTTAGTTGATTTCGAGAAAACAAGGCCGCAAACGAAACACAAATTTGTCTGGTTGTGACCACTTGTAACTACTGTGGAAGTAGTCTCGACTTTCTCATACTTCAATAGATTTATGAAAACTTTTCATGTACCAATAATTAAAATGCACATATGCGTGTTAGAAAAATTATCATTTGAAAATAATTACAATTTATTAATAACAATTTGCCCATGAGGTTCTCACTTTATTAAAAATTTTTTTGTTTCAAGTATAGTCATGAATTAAAGAATTTGTTCTCAGTCACAGAAAAGCGATGCGAGGAAATCTAGAATAATTTTCAAAATATGGAAAGAAATTTATTTATAAATTGCTATTGTTATTAAAAAAATTGAAAAAATTACAAAGAGCAGTTTTATCAATTTTTCCCTTAATTCATTGTACAATTATACTGATTTATTCTTATATTTTACACTCTAATCATGGTTTTAAAAGAATGAGTAGCAATTGTTATGGACATGAATACTAGGGCGAAGTGAAAATGATCAAATTGGTCGAATCGTTTGAGCTGAGCGAAAAAAACTTATGGGTTGACATCTGAAACAAGTAAAAAAAACTTTTGAAATAGGTTAATATCTTCTGTTCTCTTTTTTGATTTGAAAATTCCGAAAAATTTCCCTATTGCTTCAAAAATTATTCGAAAATTATGGAAAATTTTGTTAATTGAGTCCTATGCACACATTTTTAAGAAATATAAATATGTCGAACCTGAAATTTCTTCATATCGAATCAAAGAAACATGCTCTTATTTTATTTTTTTCAACAATAAAAAATGTTTAGTCTTAGCAAGTCGTCAAAATTGCTCAAAAAACGTAAAACTGGCCATTTTCGAACACTTGGAACATCACTAACATTTTTTTTTTTTAATAATAGCATGCTTCTTCGATTCAAGCTGAAGAAATTCCAGGTTCTACATATTCAACTTTTTTGAAAATATGCCCATAGGACTCAATTTTTTTCGTTTATGATTTTTCATTATTGTTCACTTACAAAAAATGTAGATAGAAAAAATTCGCTATAATTTTCGAAGCAATGGGGGAATTTTTTGGAATCTTCAAAAAATTTGAATTTTAAAATCAAAGTAGAGAACAGATATTAACCGATTTCAAAATTTGTTTAAAAAATTTTTTCGGATGTTAACCTACAATCTTTTTTCGCTCAGCCCAAACGATTCGACTAATTTGATCTTTTTCATTCCGCCCTAATGAATACTCAGATTGTGAGTTTTCACCTCTTTTTCTCTCTTTGCGTTCATTATAGAGAAAAAAAACTTGATTTAGATACGATTTCTAGTCTATTGACTAGATTCCCGTGATTTTGAATTTTTCGTTCTTATTTCACCTGCGAACTACTTTCCATAAGTGAAACACCATCGAATCAAGGAAGGTACGAGACCTCGCGAGATCGCGCTTCGTGTTTTCTCGGGTTTCACGCAGCGAAAGGCGCTTTTTTACATAATGTCCTCTCCTCGAAACCGTATTTTCGGCATAAATAATGTCGCTAATCTGTCTCCTAAGCGCTGCACTTTTTATTAAAAAATTCAATATTACTCACTAACAATAGAAATCGGTTAAATACTATCACCTAAACATTAATTTTGCAGTTAATTAATATTGTCAAACTATCCACAACATAAATCACATAGAAATATTTTATACTTCTGAATAAATGATAGAATATTATTTATTTAAAATAAAATTAATTATATTAATTAATGTAATTTGAGGAGATCGATGGATAACATTACATGCAATCAATTATTCATATTTTGCGAATAAAAGTTATTATAAATATAGATTTAACATCGATGGTCAATATTTAAAAGGAACTCATTAGAGAATTTAAATGAAAAGGTATTGTCATACTATTATTTTAATTAATGAAGCAATATTGTGCGTCTAAAAACAGCGTTAATTTATTTCACTGCATTGTAATTTAATTACGATTTTCTTTAATCAATCTTCTTTTATCATTTCTCGCTGAGACTAATTACATCTACACTTACTCCTTCAACAATAATTTCAAATCATAAGCACAATGCATTTTCTGAAACAGTCCTCTTGATTTTAATCACTAATAGTCTTAAATTTTAACATTTCGAATTAAATTTGAGAAAATAAAATTTTGCACTAATCACTCCATACACTTTTCACTTGAAAAACATTTTTTCAGTATTTAGAACTACCCCTTTAAAAAATTATAATTTAAATCCTTACCATGTTCGCGAATCCGAAGACCGTTCCTAGTTAGTAACGATGACAGTAAAGAAACGAAACTCGCACTGCACTAAACGGAAGAGATTCAAATAAACAAAATGTAATTAAAAATTAAAATAAAAAAAGGCAGATTTGCCGAGATGAGAGGACTTCGCGGTTAATCGTGGATCATTCGCCGCATGATCGGTCGCGTGTACTCGGTTGTCTAGCACTGACAGCTGTTCAGGAAATACTGAAACTATCATTCTTAAATTTAGTACATTTGCCGCGGCAATATTATAGACAACAATTAAGCGCCTTTCATTTTAACTATAGTGGCGACACTGCTATGCGCGATGCCCGCTCGTCGTGCGAGCACATCCAATCCCGATGGAGCTAAATGGGAACGCGAGAGTGAAACGCCAATCCCGCTCGAATGCGCCTTGGTTAGAATTCATGTGCAGACCGGCAAGGAGACTATAGGACTTACGCTGTACGCGGGCATCAGGATTTGAAACGGTGACCAAAAAAAAAGGAGAGAAATGCAGCGAATTGACGGAATGGCCATTGTGTTTTACGCGAACCGGCCTTCCGCATTCACTCGGCCTCGCGGATGTAGATATGAATATCTTGTATTTTTTTCTGAATTGAGAACAAGATACTTCAATTTGAAATCCATCTTTATGATATTCATTTTCACTATTACACCCTCTGAGAGACGGCCATGAAAAAATTGGGCAAAAATACAATCTGGCCATGAAAACGGAATCGCTATTTGTGATACAAGTGTGCAAAATAGGAGATTGTCAGCGAGTGTGAGCCGGAGGTTCCAGCAAGAGTGAAGAGAGTGCGAAAACGTAGACAAGTGCTTAGAGCTGAAGACAAATGCTACAATCCACCGAGTAGCAATTGCCTGTGCGCACGTGTATCACACGCCATTTTTTGCAACAACCATCCGAGAAAATTATTTAGCAATAGTTTGCACTTTTTCACGGAAACTCTGTAATATTTCTATTTTTCCGATGTGCACAGTTACTTATTTCTAATGTGCGCATGTGCGCCCATTGCGTCGATTCGCAAAATAGTTGTGTTTCAAAGTGCGCATGCGCCTTAGTTATTCTCGCACAGTCTGCTGGATTTAATTCATTTTCAATATATAATGTAACTAAAAACATTCTCTGACTTCGTCCCACCGCGCATCCCTCTCATCCCTAGTCACACCCACCTACCAACCTTTCACATTGATTATTTTATATTATACCTCTAACTTCCATTCAAACCCGATCTCATCCTTCCTTTCTTTTCCTTAGCTCAACCCTTTCCTCCCCCTTTTCATCCCTCGAATTCTTATTTCTTATTACACCCCAAACCATAAATTTGAACCACACTATACTTCCCTCCCACCTTACACGTCCTTGATCCAGCCCTGATTCATCCTCTGCCCGTCCTTTACCCCTTCAATATATAGTAGTAATAATAATACACCCCTCTCACATTCACCGAAATTCATTAACCGCCTATCTCTCTCATCCGTTCTCGCATCCCTTCATCAACCGTTCACATCCCTCACGCATTCCTCTATTGATTATTTTATATTACACTCCAAACCTTGATGCAAAACCCATCCCACCCTTCCTTTCTTCTTCTTGGCTCAGCCCAGCCCTTTCCTTCACCCTCTTTATCATCCAGATTCTTAATATTTATTACACCCCAACCATCCTTTTGATCCCACTATACTTTCCTCTCACCTTACCTTGACATAGTCCTGATTCATTCTCTGCCCATCCTTCAACCCACCAGTATATGATAGTAATAATAATATACCCCTCTCATATTCACAAAACTTCTTTAACCTCCTATCCCTCTGATACCTTCTTACACCCATCTACTACCCTTTCAGACCGCTTCCGCGTTCCCCTATTGATTATTTTCTATTACACTCCAAACCTCTATGCGAAACCCTATCCCGTCCTTCCTTTATTTTTCTTAGCCCAACCCAGCTCTTTCCCTCTCCCTCTATATATAACGAATTTTTATCATTTATTACATCCCAACCACCCATTTGCACTCCACTATACTTCACTCCCACCTTACATATCCTTGACCTAGTCCTGATTTTCCTCTGCCATCGTTCAACCCTCCTGATAATAATATATGTACCCCTCTCACATTCACGGAAATTCTTCAACCTTTTCCACACCCGTCTCCCAACATGTCCCTGCCCCTCTTGTACTTCACCTCTTAGTTATTATTTATTACACCCAAAACTCCTTATACACCCCATATTAATAACCCTTCCTTGCTCTTCCTTTGCACAGCCCAGCCATGTCCCATCCTCAGAGCATCTTAAATATAATAATGCATAGTGTATACGAATCCGGCATATTTTGCCAGATTTAAATTTTCTCTTCCGGCATATTTTGCCGGATTTTAATTTTCTCTTCCGACATATTTTGCCGGATCTTAATTATTTCTTCCGGCATGGCATCTCTGTGACTGGTTACAGAAATGATTTTGGTCAAATCCCTACCCCTTTCCAATGTCCCATGGGGAGTGGAGGAAGGCACCCATGTGACTGGTCATAAAAGTTACCGATCTGTTACAATGAATTTCTAAAATTTCCTTGAATTAGCATATATTTCCATTATTTACCATAATTTTACAAATGTATGGAAAGTTTTATGAATTAACATAATTTCTCAAATTCATGGTTTATCATTATCAATTTTTGGTAAAATTATGAAATTTGTTGAAATTTATGAAATCTTTGAAATTTTTTTAAATTTATGAAGTTTGTGGAAATTTATAGAAAATTAATTGTGTGGAAATATAGGAAATTTATGATAATTTACAGAAAATTATGAAGTTATTGAAAATATACCGGAAGAGAAAATTAAGATCCAGCATGGAATACAGATATATACAGATAAAACATAACCTCCACCCGTCATCAAGATTGCCCTTAAATTTTCTATTATCCGTCATATTTTTGCAAACATTAATTTTTTAACTCGCTGCAATTAATCTAGAATTGTTTGGAATTCATAATTAATCGTTTGGAATTCATAATAAATTCTTTGGAATTCAATTTAATACACGATAAAATATTCCGGAAGAGAACATTAAAATCCGGCTTATTTTGCCGGAATTTTATCAAATTTTCGCTGATCATTTTGGAAATTATGTGCCAAAATTACTTTCCACAGGATGAAATATTCTCGAATTTTTTAGTACATTAGTCCCTATGTCGGCAGAAGTTTGCGCAAACAATGTTTCCGCTCGCCTCCCTTATTATGGATTAAACTCTTCCACTAATTTAAAAAAAACGCATATCTGTATCACAGAAAAAACTTATAATAAAAATTAAAATACCGCTGCGAAGTACTATGCGTATATTTGTGCTCATTTAAGAGCACTTTGCTCTCTAATAGTTATCACATCAATTTGCCACCTCATGGAGAGCTTTCTCTCCAAAAGAATCAAACTTTCAATATTTTTTAATCTTATGTTTCTGTCAATAAATGTGTTCTGTAATAAGAAACAATTTTTTTCATTGGTAAAAAATATGGTACAAATACTTTAAAAAGTTTTCTTTTTATAAATGAAGTAAACAATGTTTTTAAACTTTATAAATCGCTATTGATTGTTCATGAAAGTTCACAAAAATTTTCCTAATATGACGTTTTACATTACAAACTTAAAAAAAAAATTTATCCTCGTATAAACGAAGTATTATTTTTCAAAACTTTATAAGTCGCTGTTGAATGATCATGAAAGGTCATTAAAGTTTCGTATTTTGTGAATGGCCCCATGGCAGATCCTTCAACAGATCAACGAACAAAATTTAACAATAGGTCGATCGCTGCGTCAAAAAAATACATCAAATATAGTATCGTTGTAATAGAATATATCACACAAGCTTTTCTTATAGAAACATTCTAACCATTTTTTTCCAAATTTCTAAACGCAAAAAAACATAACTATTTCTCTTTTACTTTTTAGGCCACGGTAAACACAAAAAAGGTACACACACACACACACACTATTACGCGCATTTAAAACAAAATTGCATTTTCGAATTTATGGGGTCGAATTATATCGAAATATGTGAACAAAGTAGGTTCAAAAATTTAAGTTATTACAAATCCTCCCTCTATTAGGAAGAAAAATTTAAACAATCAAGCAAAACATCGAAGCAATCATTATATTATTATTAGATTATCATAATAATAATGTTTTTCTTTAGGATAGCTTTAACTTATGTTACCTATACATTCTTCATTTGGCGTACGCATAATTTGCTAATTAAAGGGTAGCTTATTAAATAGCCAAAAGAAAAATGACAGTATTTCCTATTTTTTGCTCACCTACAACGTATGTGAAAACCTGAAAATAGGAGGCCGACACCTTAAAAACATTACTGTCCAATATTTTTTTATTCCGAAATGTGGAAAAACATAGGACATAAAAATGTCAACTTTTCGCCAATTACCGTAAAATATCTTAATGAGTTGAACAAAAATAGAAAACTATATTATTTTTAAAAAAAGGTTTAATATCCTGGTCTAAAAGTTCTCAAATGCATCAAAAACTATATTTTTTGTGTTTTTTAGGCCGGTTTGGGAAGAAAAAGAGGGGGATGGCAAGAAGAGGGAGGGGTTGAAAAGAACAATGGAAGCGTAGAGTGGTGAAAAATAAAAATCAAGGGGGAGGGCATAAGATGTGTCAGGAAAAGGAAGAGGATGAATAGGTTTATAGGACGGGATAGCAGAAGGGAATAGTGAATAGGGAAAAGGGAGGAGATACGGAAAAATTCGGGAAGGAAATGGGGTTTTGGGGAGAATGAAGAGGAAGGGGGACGTTGAAGAAAGGTGAGGAGAAGAATAGATAAGCTTGGATGGAAGTAAGAGCAAGTAGGAAGGAGAGCAAGGATAGACTACAGAGGGATTGAGAAAGGCGAAAAATCTGGAGGGTTTGAAAGGGCGGTAGGATGTATAGGTTCTTGTCATGGGTTAGGATGGGATGACCGGGATACAAAAGATAAAATTATCATACAATTAAAATAATAAAATAAACACCAGAATGATTGACATTTTGTGCAACTGAAAATTGAAAACTAATTAGTGTTGTACTACAGGTATGCAGATGTACAACCTAATTGGTAGGTTTTATCACATTAGAGTGAGCGAGTAATTATTCGTAAGTAAAGAATGGCAGTACAGAACTAGATAACCAATATTTTCATACAAAATGTGTTTATTGCGTAAAAAACTCTTGGATAATCAAATACACATTGTGATAAACGAATTTGTTCATACAATAATATTTTTAAAAAATTTAATCAAATGTTTAGATCGTAATAATTTTTGTAACCTTTTATTATTGATATTTGTTAAGAATCTTATCATTTGATTAATAGAGAAATAATTTTTTCATTTTTTCGGATTTTTATTTTTAAAAATGCATTGTCATAGTGTGATATCGCAAGCTTCAATTCATCCAACATTCCCAAATCCTCAGGGGCAAATTCTCGGTCGATTTGATCGAATTTGGCTAGCTTTTTACATAAAACTTCGTTTACTATATTCAAAAACTCAATATTTCAGTAGCATGTTTTTGGTTATCTGCTTCTGTAATGCCACCCTTCAACTGTGAATAATGTGTTTGAGTATTCGAATACTATGAAACACTTTTCAATTAACCTTACCGATATCATCAACTTCAATCAACATATCATCCTTTTTAAAAATCCTAGGAAACTTTATTAACAAATGCCAAATTCAATTGGACAGAAATTAGTAGATATTTGGAGAACGTCTTACAAGACCAGGTTGGAAAGCATAATATTCATACTCTAAGGGTCACGAAGAAAGTACATTTGCCTGGTATGCAGAACACGAGAGAGATTCAGACACGATTTCAACCGAAAGATTATAATTATGCACGAAGCAATACTTTACTGATGGAAAAGTCTCAATATGAAAATCCTTCTAAAAGAAACGTTTCACGAAAGTGAACTCGAGAATCGAGAAAGATGTCTGTTCAATTATTTGAATGGTAATTTACTGTAAAAAACATGTTACATCATATATTAAAAAAATCCTTAAACAAAAATTCACGTCGCACTTTGTAATGTATCATTCGAATGTAATCAAAACGTCCAATTTAGCAAAAAAGTTGCATTAAATGTAATATTGCTTAACAATAAGCTTCAACGTCTGGTCTTCTAGCATCAACGATGCCATTAATAAGACCCTGTACATTTATTTGCAACGAATTATGAGTTATCATTGAATGTTAATAAATTAGGTCATAGTTTATTACTGCCAGTACTCAAAGAAGTTTTTTCTTAAATGAAGTTGCATGGTATATCATTCCAGAATCAAACGCATTTAAAACTGTTTACATTATTTGCCTCGAAGTAATTACATTCTACTGCATACTCTTTAAATCTGAATTAGTAGAAAACTACTAATTAGTAGTTTTCTACTAATTCAAATGGTGCCGATTCGTTCAGTAAGAATTGTGACTAAATGAATTAGTAACTATGTCTGCTAAAGGAATTGATAAATGTATTGCTGATTACTATTTCAAAGGGTAGTTTCAAGTAAATTTAAAAACTGTTTTTTCAACGCAGGGAATTTTTTTTCATAATCTATTGAAATATATCAATAAATTATAAAATTCGGATTAGGTCCGATTAAAAAACAGTTTAGTTCAATCCGAGACGAAAAACAACTGCGAAGTCGTAACTGTTTTTCTCTTAGCTAGATAAAATTATTAAAATATAATGCGCTAAACGAAAGATACGCATATAAATATCAAACATAAAAAATTATGCCAACAATAAGCTCTAGATTGCTTAGCGAAAAGATTTGTAAGCTATAAACTTCATTATCTTTGATTTGAAATTGCATTAACGAAATATTTAAACCTGAAAGTGACACTTAAAAACATTCCCTGACAATTTCAAGTTTTATCCAGATATCTCAAATTTTTTTCAGGTATAATTTTGTATAGTACGAAGACATTCAAATATTTCTCATTTTTCTGCAAAATCGACTCGGATAAGTCTACAGTTCCGTGAGTTTAATGTAAATTGTTTTCTCAATTTCTGGGGATTTGATTAATGTTCTGAAATGAGAAATCTGTAACAAATTATCTTACAAGATTTTCTTGAATATATTGGCACTTGAATATATTGAATTTGTCTCTAAAGTCTATAAATTTGATGAATAATTCAAATAAATTTTTATTTGATAGTTGATAGTTGAATTTTGAACTAAAAAAAAAACAATTTTCTATCTAAAATGGAATAGTTAAATTTTCACTTAAAAAAATTAATTTTCCAGAAAACTAAATTTGAACTAAAATGATGAATCTTTTATTGAAATAAATGACTTTTTTAACAAAAGAGTAATTTTTAACCAAGTAGTTTTAATCTTCAACCAAAAAGATGAATTTCAACTAAAATGATGAATACTTAGCAGGAATACTTGAATTTTCCACCAAAAAGATAAAGTTTCAAATGATAAGATTAATTTTGAAACATAAAGAATCATTTTCTACGCAAAAATATGTGTTTTGAAGAAAATAGAAGAAATCTCAACTGAAAAAGGCAAACTTCAAAACAAATAGTTGAATTTTCAGTTTAAAAAATTAATTTTCCAGAAAAAAAGAATTTCAGCCCAAGTGATGAATTTTCAAGTAAAAATGATAATTATTCAACCTAAAATTGAATCGGTTACATTTTTAATTTTGTATTATGTTCAACTGAAGAGATGAATTTTGAACTAAAATGTTGGAATATTTGACTGGAATAATTACATTTACAGTTTGAAAAAAAAAATTGATTCTCTGTTAAAGTAAAAACGAGTTTTCGAAAAAATAGCTCACTTTTCAACCAAAGCGATAATTTTTTTTGAAAATGATGTATCTCGAACAACAAAAATTAATTATCATTGCAAACAAGCTGTTGAAATTTTAAGCAAGAAAATGAATATTTGAATTTTGAACGAAATACGATAAATTTTCAAACAAAAATATAATAGTTAAATTCTCATTTTAAAAAATTGAATAAACCAAATTAAAATTTTTACGCTTCAAAGTATATAGATACTTTTATCTCAACTTATCCGTTTTTTAAGACTAAAGAGTTTTAGATTCTGTTTAAAATTTGAGTTAAATAATAATTTTTGTGCCTTAGGAAAACTAGATCTGATGATTATAAGTGCTGCCTCAGAAGTGTAAATTTGAAACATGAAGAACACTTTAAAATCTTCTTTAAAACAACCTCTTTATTCTTAGCAAAAATTAAATGAAAATTTTTAACCCAAAAATTCGACTTAGAAGTAGTAAAGTAATTCAACCAATTTTTTAACTATCTATATGTAGTTCAAAAAAATCATGCTGACTGGAAATTTCTAACTATTTACAAAAAGACCATCATTTTCAATTTTCGATTGACACCAGAAACATTATTTGAAAATTTATATCAATATTTGTAATGTATCTTTAAAGGAGGCAATAAATTATAGTGCAAATAATTTTACATTCGCCCGTTGGTACGAATAACAAAATTGTTTTAAATAAGACTATTATTCAACTTTTACCTTATTTGAAACAACACTTTTAAGGCAACACTTAGAAAGTTAGTGATAAAAATTCTAATTCTATTTTTTATGAAAGATTTTATACAATAATAATAAATTTCAAATTTAAATTTCTGAGAACGCTGTTATTCTGCCTAATTTCACGAGTTCAAATTTTGGCCGCATTGAAAAAATAGATGGTGTATCAAGAAAAAATTAACCTTTCTTAATTAAACCTCAAAAGCCGGATCTAGAGAATAGATATTTTATACGATTTATAATTGCTGAAGTAAATAAAGTAAAAAAAAGAAATAAGTGCTTCCCTACAAATGAAAGTGTCAACTGTGCTACATTGCTAACATTAATAAACACTATCTGTCTTTGATATCGAAGTAGTTTTAATATGAAATATTTCTTTCACTTTTTGCGCGTATTAAAGAGCCTTCTTTAATTTGTTTGCTGATGCATGATAAGGATAATTGCAGAGTAATTCAGTTCTTGATTAAATTGATACATCTATAGAAAGGGATCCTACTGCGCGTGTCAAAAAACGCTCCCAAGGGGAATGAAAATTTATAATAGTTGACAGCAGTCTATATTCTTCGTAGTAGTCAGACGTAAAAAAAATAAATTCGAGATTTGAGGCCTTGGAAATTTTTTTGATTATGACATGGAAACCAAAAACTATACAAGACTCAATCCTTCCAATCACGGTACTAAATTGGATTATGGGATTGAGTGTACTTGAATACCCCCTAGGAAAAGCTCGACCCGTGCTCACTTTTATTTATGTGTTTTTTATTAATTTCGTTTATTGGTTCTCTTTTTTTTCTGAAGAATTAAAACCAAATAAACGCATAACCGTAATAGAAAACGGTATTGTTCAACTACTTAAGTATGTTAATATGTTTATCGCTACCTCATCTATTCTTCTTGGATGGTATTATTACAAGGTATGTTCCATTAATCCATATTGTTTCTCTTGTTCAAATTTGTTTAATACAAAAACATATAATCTACAATCTGTAGAATTCAAGCGCTTTTTTCGGTAACACTCGTGGTCGTTTCCATATTTTGTCGGAGATGAATTTTTAAACTTTTTGGAATTAACCTAGAATTCTTTGGAATTGCCTATGAATTCTTTGGTATCACGCAAAATGCCCAAATGTGAAAATGAGCTAGAAAATCGCATCAAAACGTTGCACAATTTGTAGTTTTTATTTTTTACATAATGTAGTTGTCAACTGTTTGCAACTTTTTGATAGCCTGGGTTTTTGAGTGATGTATTCGTTAGAATTCCTCCGACGAAAAAAATGCTTTGATAATAAAGATATTTCGGAAGAGAAAATTAAAATCTGGCAAAATATGCCAGGAGGCAATACTTGGTCTTTAAAATAATTCAATTTTAAATGCTCCCTTGGGGCATTCCATATCAAAGGCAACAAGTGGGTCGTCAATTTATTTTTTATGGGGTACTTAATACTGATGTAAAAGCATTTCGAAAAATTTCCAATATTTCGGCAGATATTATTAATTAAAAATTGAATTTTTAATTTAATCAACATTTTGACAATTTGTCAACAATTGAAATTGAAGAAAAATTTTTTTTTAATATTTAAATATCAATTGTTATATGCTTTATTTAATAAACAATCTTTAATCGTTTCTTCTTGACGCTAGAAACATTGCGAAATTAAAAATGGAATAAATAGATATAATGCTTGAAATGTCCTTAAGTTATACACAAAATATTAAAACGTGATTTTTTATATTTTGGAAAAAAATTCTCGAAATTCAAGTCTTCTATTTTGTTCAATTAATTTGTAATTACTCAAAAACATTTAAAATCAGTGTAAATTATTTCCAGGAATGCTTACATCTTTTGGTGAGCAAATATAAAAAAATTTTATTACAAATTATTGAGCAAAAATGCTCTATTAAGGATTAAAAAGACTCAGATATTTTATTCCATAAAATTTTCGCCCAATATAAGTGAAAGTAATATCTAATTACGAGTTATTACATATTAACTATTTCTTCATCATCATGAAATTTAATAAACAAATTAATTTTTTAGCTGTTATTCAATAGTCAGGCTTTCGATTTCCCACGGGATTGACTGAAATATATATTCAGTTTAACAATTTTGGGCATTCCTTTATTTTCAGTGATAATTATTGATTGCCTAAATAAATTTAATAAACAAAAGCACAATTCAGTCATTTTATAACATATAGTTTTTGCTTTTTCAACTATATTAAATATCAATATCTCCACAATGATGTCCTACGTGGATAATTTACTAGCAGATAGACCTTTTTTTGTTTGAAAAATTTTATAAACAAATTAGCCATTTGCTTTTAATAACTGTTGATTAAATTGGGTATTAATGTTAAAAGTAATAGTTAATATTTGATAAGTCGTAATCAAATAATAATTTTAAATGTTTTAATACGTTGAAAATGTTATGGAATAAAATACCTGAGTTTTGTTAATCCTTACGGAAGCATTTTTGCTCATTAATTTATTCATAGCAGATAAAACTTTTTCATATGTCCTTACCAATATAATTCAATCTTTCTATTTTTTTCTAGAAATTATTTTATTATTTTAGATTTTTTTTACTTCTTAGAAACAGTTTAGACTGATTTTAAACAGTTTTGAGCAATTTCAAAAAATGTAAAGAAAATAGGAGGCCTACATTTTCGAACATATTTTTTTCGCAATCGAAATACGTTGCGAATTTTTTTCCAAAAATATCAAAAAACCTGTTTTGATACTTCGTGGTTAACATCAGGACACTTATGAGATTATATTTATTTCGTTTTAAATTTTTAAATGTTTCTGGCGTCGAAAAATAACAATCAAACATTGCTTATTAAAAAAACAATGCAATGATTATTATTTATATAAAATTGTTCGATTTTCTTTTATCTCAACACTTTCTATGTACATTGGTATAAAAGTATTTTTATCGTCTGATCAATAATAGCAGAGATACAAATTGTTAAAGAAATGGTCCATTTTTCAAAATCACGATTTTAGTAGTTAGGCCCCTTTTGACGAACGCCTTTAATTATGAGAATTAAAAATTTTAAACGAGTGGAAACGCAGGACAGAATGAAAGTATGAAATCGCCGAAGATTATAATTCTCATTATTTTAATTATAATTTGAATATTTCATTTCTTCAAAAGGAGCTAAAGACCAATATTCGAAGGCTAGAGTTATTTGATGAGACCTTAGAACGTTTGGGCCCTCCAAAAAATTATTACAGAACTTTTATGAAATCATTACGAAAAGCAGTAATGTGGATCATCATGATTTCCGTTCATATATTTTCTGACATGTATTTTTTGATTAATAATATATTCGACGGTTTGATGAGATGTTTGTACGCCATCTGCTTATTTCACTTTCCTCTTCATCTAAATTCTCTGGTTGATTTTACCTTCACGACAATTATCAAGTAAGTGAATCTTTGCTATTTAGCGGAGATAACTTTTTTCTGTCTAGAACAAATAAGAATTCCAATATCAAGTTTAATCCCTTATGTTTTATTTTTCATTAAATGCAGCTTATTAGGAATGAGATTTGAGAATATCAATTTACTTCTAAAAAGTACCTTGCAAAAGGACCCTGATCCAAAAAGGGTGGGAAACTTATTTACAAATAAAAAATTAAATTCAATGCCCATGACAACTGAACTCAACATCAGATTGAGGAAAAGTCATCGACACGTGGGATTATTGATTCTAGTTAGGTGAGCAATTAAATAAGTGTTGAAGATGTGACCTTAAAACAATGCAAAACAAATTCTGGAAATTCATAATATAATTCCTTTCACATTCGTGTATTGATAACTTTCGATTTATTTCACTTTTTCAATTTAAATATGAATTGATTAACTGTTTGATAAATAAAAATAAATACATTCATTTTCTTTTAGGCACCTTCATATGGAATTATCGAAAATATCCTGCGAAATAAACAAGCTCTACCAAAAACATATGGCAATGGAAATGGGAGCATATTTTTTTACTGTAACAGGGCTTTTGTACAATTTGTTTTTAACTATTTTTTTCCATAACGAATCTTTCAGTCAGAAATATAAGTCTATCTTCAGTATATCATTATGGTGTGCTGCATTCAGTTATCGATTTATCAACATTAATTTTACTTGTGCAAAAGTTAGCTCCGAGGTAAGCATTTTCAATAAATAATTCAATAAATACATTTCTCCACTTTGAAACAAAAATGAACTTTAGGGTTTAGTGTGGGTTTAAAAGTTTAACTGCTTTTTCTTGTTTCATATACAGTCACGTAAAACTAGAGACATCCTCTATGACCTAAAGATTTCCAACGAAAATCAAGAATTAAATGAAGAGGTGAGATCTCATTTGTTTCATATGTTGAGATATTTTTAAAATCGGTATACGAATTCATGATGAATTCAATTATTTTTAATCTGGTTAATTGTCAGATTGAACTGTTTTCGTTACAACTGACTCAACGTCCTTTGGCCTTTACTGCATGCGGATTTTCCACTTTAGACTTATCCTTCGTTCGAATGGTAAACATATTTTTTATTTTACTTTCTAACAAAATAATTAAATAAATAATGGTTTACTCTTCAGTTTACAGGGAGCTTAACGACATTCCTCGTCATATTGATACAATTTAGTCCGCAAATAAGAGAATGCGTATAACTGTAAATAATGTCAACCTACATATATACTTATAATATAATATGTGATAATATATTTCTTTAAACATACAGAACTCCTAAATTTCAATATATTTCTTATTCTATAATATTTGTAAGTATCCCTTCGTCCACAAAAAATCTGGCCTAAGCAGGAACATGATAAAAGGAGCTAAATAAAAGCTTGTAACATAATATTTTTATTAAAGTTTACTTAAATTATTTTGATTAAAAAACTTTTTTGTAGTTGAAGGCGTTTGTCAAAAAGGACTTGAGTAATATTTTGATCGGCATTCTAAAAAAATACAATACATTGCTTAATACAAACAGAATAGAATCTTCGATATGCCTTTACTATTATTTATTAAGGGAGTATTTCTATTTGACCGAGATTCTTTCAGGCGTTTTTCAAAAATTCATGAAAAGTAGGTACAATTGTTAATATTTTTGAATAAATGTTTTTTCATATTTTTAAGCAGATCTTAAACTAAGAAAAAAAACATGGTTACCAGTCAAAAAAGAAATAAGAGGGTGCGTTGTAGCATTTCAAAAAATGTGTTTTGGAAAAGACATCCTCACTTGGCTGACATGATTCAGCTGCTCCAGATCATCTGAAGCAAAAAAATCGAAGAGATTCTCGAAATATACGGGTACGGCTATATCCGGGACTAAAACAAATAAAAAAGATTGAAAATTGAAAATATAGTGCCCATTTGAAATTTTGTTTGCGAATTTTGCTTTTTTGGGGGTAGTTTTTGACCTGCTGCAAATTCAAAAATCATGATTTTTTATCTATTCTAGTTGGGGCTATAGCCAAACATCTGCTTAATATATTCTCCGAGCTTAATTGGTCCAGTGGTTTTGACAGAATCATGTCAGCCATTTCAAAAAATCGGGTTTTGAGAAAAACGACTTGCTCAAATATGTAGCGTGCCACTGAAAATGCAGACCTAACACTGAAAATTTTGACTAGAACTTGGAGACAAATCTATAAATGCTTTCGGAACATCGTATTGAGGAAGGAAGACCTGTTGGAGACAAACAATGACTCTATTATACAGATTTATGATCTGCCTGCCTGACAGCCGAGGCGGCCCTCCACAACGTGCGGCTGAGTACTCTCCGCTCTGCGCAGTGGACCCTGCGGCATTTTTGTTAAAAAAAAAACGAAACAAACAACTCCCTTTGCGTACAAATTCCACATACTATACACTATCAAAAAATCCAAAGAAAAAAAATCGTTTTTTTGGTACGGTCAAATAGAAATACCCCCTTAATTCTCGTTAAAAGTATCAGAAGTTTCTTGTTGTTTTAACTAATTTTTCTAATAAATGTAACCAGAATTTCTGGTAAGCATAACCAGAGTTTTTTACTAGACAGTTTTCTCTTAGATTGGAAATACAACATTTTGGTCAACATAACCAGATATTCTGATAAACTTAACCGGACATTTTTTTGGTAACGATAGTGGCAACGAAATTACTTTTTTAAGTAAGTAAAGAATTGGTAACTAGTATAATTTTTTTCAGTAACACTAACTATAAAAGCGTTATTTTTTTAGTTAGTCTTATTCACAAAAATCAATCAATTTTATTGATTTACCAACTATTTTTCCATTTTCACTATTCACATTGTGGTGGCAGATAGCCATAGAAATTTGTAGCCCAATACAGAAAAATTGTCATTTTTCTCCAACCCTGGGATTCAAAATGCTCATTTCTCTTTGGTTGATAATGAATTTTTTAACCAGAAATTTAACTATTTCAGTTATTTTACTTTTTATTTTAATTGAAAATTCATATTTTTTTAAAATTTTATTGTTTGCTTGAGATTTCAATTATTTTGTTCGGAATTGAACGATTTTGAAAGACAATCATTTCATTCGGTTAAAAATTCAACTGTGTTGTTGAAAATTAGATTTTTGTTTGAATTAAACTGTTTTTGATTTTAAATTATATACTTTTTTTCAGTGGAAATATATGAACTATTTTACTTCAAGTTGAGGATTCATCTTTTTCGTTGAAAATAAATTTTTTCAATTGAAAATTCAACTATGACGTTTTTTGTTGAAAATTAATCTTTTTTGGTAAAGATTTAATCTTCTTGGTTGAAAATTCATCTCTTTGGTTTCAAATTGCACTATTCCGTTGAAAATTGAGCTTTCGTAGATAAAAATTCATGTATTTTGATGAAAAATTATCTTTTTGGTTTCATATTAAGAAATCTTGTTGAAAATTTGTCTTTTTTGGTTAAAATTTCGTCTATTTCATTTTTCATTGAGAATTCATATTTTTGGATAAACATTTATTATTTGATTGAACCACAACTTTTTTGTTGAAAATTCGCCTTTCTTTCTTGAAACTCCAACAAACTGGTTGATTTTTTCCTGTCTAGATTGCAAATTCTACTTTTCTGTTGAAAAAATGTTTTTGGTTGAATGTAACTATTTTTATTTTAAATAAAAATATTTTTTGGTTTTAACGTCAACTATTACATTTTTTTGTGAAAAGTGATCTTTTTTCGTTCAAAATTATTTTTTCAATTGAAAAGAAATCATGTATTTTGTTAAAAATTCGTCTTTTTATAACAAATTATCTTCTTGGTTGAAAATGCATCTCTTGGATTTCGAATGTACCTATTTTGTGAAAAATTCGCCTTTTTTGGTTCAATTCAACTTACTTTGGAAAAATGAATTATTTCGTTAATTTTTGTTGTTCTTAAACTTTCCTTTTTTTTAATAAAAATTTAACAATTCCATTTTTGGTTCAAAAAATATGTTATTTAGTTGAAGATTCAACTGTTTGGCTGGATATTTTTTTTTCTTTATTTGAAAATTTATGTATTTTTTGTTGAAGATATGTCTGTTTTGGTGGAAAATTTATCCTTTTTAGTTGAAAATTCATATATTTTGTTGAAAATTCAACGTCTACTAAAACTTTTTGTGTTGGTCTTAGAATATGGTAAATCTTCTAGAAGTGGAAGTCTCAACTAGGTAAACCGAAAGAAACACTTTTGGAAAAAAATAATTTATTTTCAGCGTCAGAAAAAATTAATAACCCAAAATAGGAAAGCTGAAATTTTTCTTCCACACTGAAATTCAAAATTTTATATGAAATTCCTTGTTTCAGAAATATCATGTGGGTCATGACTAACCTAGGTCTTCCATTTAAAAAGTGTAACAACTATTACTCGAATGTTATGAATACATTTTTGTGAAAATTAAATTTCGATAAATATTCCTAAAATACAAAAGTAACCAAAAAAGCAACGATAGTTACTCTTTGTTTTTGGGAAATGCAACTAAGAAAAAGTTACATTTTGAGTCGGTAAATATGACGATAACTAGTTACTTTTTTCGTGATGTAACGGTAACTATAACTTGTTTCTTTTAAAAAGTAACTTAACCATCACTGGAAAATAGCAAAAAAAATTATATAACAATAATTGTATAAAAAAATATAAAAAATATAAAAAAATTACATAAAAAATTATATAAAAATTATATAAAATAATAAATAAATAGAAATGAATAAAAATAGTCTAGTCTAAGCAGTCTCGAATATGCGCTTCTTTTTATTTATTTTCGACAATGCTAATATTTTTCGAAGACATCCGAAAAATATGTACGTAGTTTGGAAGTATTACTGTACCACTCGTGTGTGGCCAGATATCGCGCAGCTTTCACTTAAAAACAGTAAACTAAGAGTTTACTGTAATTATTTATACTTATATAATTACAAATTCAATAAAGAAATTGCGATTGTTCGAGAACCAGACATTTACAAAAAAGCGTAATGTGACACGTCCTTCCAAGGCGGAAACATACCCAAAAATTAATAAAAAAAGAATTTTCAACAAAATAGTAAAATTTGCCAAAAAAGAGAAGAATTTGAACTAAAATGATGCATTTCCAGCCAAAAATAAATTTTTAACAAAGTAGTTCAACTTTCAACAAAAGTAGTTGGTTTCTCAACCAAGAAGATCAATTTTCAACGGAATAGTTGAATTTTCAAGCAAGAATCTTCATTCTCTATCGAAGATTCATGAATTTTCAACTATAAAAGACAAATTTTCATTAATGATGCAATAGTTAAATTTGCAGTCAAAAAATTAACTTCGAGCCAAAAAAAAGAATTTTCAAGAAAATCTTTAACCAAACCATTTTCAACTAAAGTAAAGATTCTACAAACACAAAATAGAATTTTCAACAAAGTAGTTCAACTTTTAACCAAGTAATTGAATTTTAAACTAAAAAAGATACTTCAAATTTTGATCGATAGATCGTTTGTAATTTTTGTATTTGCATTATGTAATAATATATTTTTTATGGAATATTTATTGTCAAAGAAAAACTGTGTGATAAACAGATGTTTAGGGTAAACATATCTTCTTATTTTATTGTTAAACATTCCAAAAAACTGATTTTATTCTACTATAAACATAATTAATTTAAGTTTAAAATGTCACAAAGTGATCTAGTAAAAGAATTATTAAGGCTTTCCTTAATCTGAATTAAAAATGTGTGTTTAATGAGACAATGGAAATGGCCATTTTCCTGGCAATATTTTCGATCAGAAATCATGTGGTATAAAATAAAAATAAAAAGTAGGCAGAAAAACAAAATTGCAATGCTTTAAATTATACGATAAATTTCTATCCAAAAATAGAATAGTTAAATTTTTAGTTAAAAGAATTAATTTTCGTAGAAAAAAAAGGATTTTCAACAAAATAGTTAAGTCTTCAACCAATATAATAAATTTGAAGAAAAGTAGTTTGATTTTCAATCAAGTGGTTGGATTTTCAATTAGGAAGATTTTTAATTTCTATCAAAAAAGATAAATTTACTGAAAAAATATGAATTTTCAACCAAAACTGGAATAGTTAAATTTTTAGCAAAAAAATGTAATGCAAAAAAATAATTTTTGACAGAATAGTTCAATTTTTAACAAATGAAATGAGTTTTCAACAAAGTTACGTTCAACCAAAAGGTTAAATATTAAACCAAAAAGAGGTGAATTTTTAATGAAAAATTTAATAGTTGAATTTTCGACTAAAAACGATCAATGTTCAACCTAAAATGGAATAGTTGAATTTTTAGTTAAAAGAATTAATTTTCGTAGAAAAATAAGGGTTTTTCATCAAGATACTTCAATTTTCAGCCAATAAGATTATTTTTTATTAAAGTTTTTTTATATTCCAACCAAGTAATTGAATTTTCAATAAAGAGCATAAATTTTCTCATAAAAAAGAGATGAATTTACAACAAGAACAAAAAAACTAATTTTTAACAAAATAGTTAAATTTTTAACCAAATAATTTAAATTTTAACCTACAAAGATAAATTCTTAACCAAAATGACGAATTTTCAACAAAGAAAATTAATTTTCTACCAAAAAAGACAAATTTTCAACAAAATGCACCAATTTACACACAAATAATTTAATTTTTAACTAAGGGTGATTAATTTTCAGTAAAATAGATTTGAACTAAATAGCTGAATTTTTAACCAAAGAGAGGAGTTTTTAACTAAAATGATGAATCTGCCATTCTGCAACCAAAGAATGAATGTTTAATAAAGTATGTCAACTTTTAATATACAAAAAACAAATTTCTACCAAACAATTGAATTTTCAATCCGAAATTATCAATTTTCTACCAAAGAGACGGATTTTCTAATCGAAAAGACGAATTTTCAACAAATAAAGATTTTTCAGCCAAGACAGGAAAAAATGTCTAAGAAATTGTTGAACATTCAAGCCAAAAGGCAGCATTTTCCACCAGAAAATATTAATTTTCAACAAAAAAGTTAATTTTCAACCAAAAAATTGCAGTTTTAATTAAAAGAGAGAAAATTTCCACCAACAGGTTACATTTGTTGGTTAACAAATTAATTTGAAATGAAAAAAAGAATTTTCAGCAAAATATTTAAATTTTCAAATCAAAGAGATCAACCCTCAAACAAATAAATTTTTAACAAAGTCGTAATAGTAGATATTTCAAATAAAAAAATGACTTATTAATAATAATTGTTGAAGTTGCAACCAAATAATAAAATTCTTCACTGCAATTACAGTCGTCAGGATGAAGCAACTGTAAGAAAAGAAATAAAGACACAAGGCAAATTACTAACTAAAATAATTACTAGTCCCAAACTTCATTTTCAAAATTCCCTAACTTTGCCCCGACCAATTTCTTACTTGCTCTAACCATTAGTATTCAAACACCATTTCGATTGTAGTTTCGTGATTTTCACCGTAATAAAATAATCAGTCTCTTTTGAAAAAGGTAATCTTTTTCCGTTGAACAGAGAAAAAGTTTGAAAAACTATTTTTCCTTTAAAAGAACAAAAATTCCAGAACCATGAACAAAACTCAAGGACTTTTCCAGGGTTTTTCCAGGTAAAAAAGAATTCCAGGACTTTTCCAGGTTTTCATTTGAATCTAATTCAGTCAAAAGTTATATAATTTAAAAAAAGATTGAAAAGTTTTTTACTTTAATAAGTTCCTCATTCTTTTTCATATTTCATTTCAGCAAAATTGAAATTCTCTTTTTGACAGTGTTTTAGTCCCAATTTTTTCTATACAGTTGCAGTGAACTCGGATTACGACTTAACAGTTTCTCCTTCCCAAAAAAATGCAACTTACTTTCTACTATTTCTTAATTCAAAAAAGTGAATTTTGCAGAAGCGATATTGAGGCTTTTGATTCGGAGTTATTGAAACTACTACTAAATATTGGTTTTAAAAAGCTGGTCATTTTGCTGGCATTATTTTCCATGTGAAGTCATACGGTATAACCAAAAAATAAGCAGAAAAAAAACTGTCATGCTTTAAATTATATAATAAAATGCTTGGAAACTTAGTTAAATATTAAGTACAGGAAGCTGGGCATTTTTTGTGTTGTGTTTTTTTTTGTTCCTGATATTATAGTTAAACCACTGCATTTTATTTTGTAGAATATTTATTTATTGAAAAGTTAGAATTAAATTCGATTTCCAATTAAAATTTTCGTGTTCAAATGGGCAATTATGAGTGAACCAATAAATTGAGTTATTTGAAAGACATTTTATCGCGAGTGTATCAAGTTTAATGACTCAGATCGCATGTCTCATCAGTCAAAAGAACAATCCTCCATCAAATAGACATGTTTTCAGCAGCATTGTACATCCGATACTCAGCTAGTCCATGTGTGGACATTTTTCTTGACATTCAAATCGACGTCCGACTGCTCGTTGTTGAATAAATAACCGGCTCCCTTTCAACTCCCGATGGCCACCGCGGTGCACCGCACCGACATCGTAGTAGAAATGGTAGGCAAGTGGTCAGACGACATCAGTCAGACGGGTGAGAAATCGCCTACTCTCAGACACAAAGTTCGCTTTCAATATAGGACCTTTGTATTTTCGTAAGAAATTCCTCGAATATACATATTACATACAATTAATGATAGATTTAATGCATATCAAAGTAACTCGCTTGGACAGTAGGGTGGTCCAAAAATGCATTGGAAAATTTTTTTTTTGAATTTTTATCGGGACACCCCCCCCCCCCCTAAATTTGTTCGAATTCACCCAAAAATAAATCCATTTTTTTTTTTTTTTTTCAAATTATATTTAGGGGTGGCGCAAGCCCGATGAAGTTTAACATGTATTCCCCATAAGAAAAAAAGACGTTTTTGTAAATCTTATTCAGAATCCTCATTATTATCTCAATCGAGTTGAAACTCAACATTTCTCTTCACAATTAGCCATAGAATACGAATAAAGTATCTCTTTTCAAAAACCAACACCATAAGTCTGTTTTATAGGGTCCCAAAGACAACCCATAAGTGAAAAAATGGGTCTTGCGAGTTTTTGGCGCTACTTATGATTTTTTTGCGGTTTTTTTTTATGAAAATTGTTTCTCATACATGAAATATGACTTTATATTGAAAATGAGATATTTTCATGAATTTTTAAAACAATTTATTATTGTTTTTAGCAATTTTCTCACAGAATGGAGTTACAAAGACGCGGTTTTTTCACAAATTTTCCATTTGTTGTCCAATTTTAAATTAGAGGAAAGTGATAGTTCATCAATGTTAACAATAGTGATTGTTTAAACAATTGATCATAATTATTCATAATATTATATTTGAATAATGCTAGAAAGATGTGGATTTTTTTTTAATTTCTAGCTTTTTGTCCAATTTTCATCTGTAGTGAAGTAATGATGAATACAAGTTAACACAATAATTGTTTAAACAATTTATTATAATTATTAATAATATTATATTTGAATAATGCTGAAAAGATGCGTTTTTTTGTTGAAATTTCTGGTTTTTTGTCCACTTTTCATTCGGAGTGGAGTAATAATGAATTCAAGTTAACAAAATAGTTGTTTAAACAATTTGTTATACTCATTAATAATATTATAATTGAATAATGCTAGAAAGATGCGGATTTTTTTTAAACTTCTAACTTTTTGTCTAATTTTCATTTGGAGTGAAGTAATAATGAATCAAAGTTAACAAAATAATTGTTTAAACAATTTATTATCATTGTTGATAATATTCTCTTCGCTTATTCCGTAGAATGTTGCGGTTTTTTTTGAAATTTTCAACTGTTTGTTTATTTTTTATTAGGCGTGGTTTGATAATTAATTAGGTTTAGCAAAAATAATTGTTTAAAAAAATTATTATTGTTTATGACTATCTTCATCTATATTGATTGCGCCTGATAGTTGCTGTTTTTGGCAATTTTTAGTGAGGTAATAATTAATTAAAGTTAACAGTAAAGTTGTTTAAACAATTCAATATTGTTTATAACTATCTTTTCTCAGATAAGTGTTAGAATGTGGCGGTTTTTTCTAAAATCTTTAACTTCGCATCGCCTTTTTATTTATGAACAAGCAATAAGTCAACCACAACAAGAATGATTTTTCGAAAGGTATTGTTGTTTTAAGTGAATTATTTTTGCTCTTTTCCAAATGCTTAAAAGAATTAATTTAAAGAAAAAAAGCTATTTTACACAAGAGGCAAAAAAAAGAATTTTAAGTATCTGTTTTATTTCAGAAAAACATATATTCACGAAAAGGAGAGATTATTTAAAATATATTTTTCTCTAATGTTTATTTATTAATTGTTAGTAATTAAGTAGGCAAAACGAAGTGAAAGATTTTAGAAAAAACCGCCACTTTCTAGCACTTATATAAGAAAAGATACTCATAAACAATATTAAATTGTTTGAACATTTTTTTTTTTTACTTTATTTAATTATTACCTAACTAAGTGAAAAAAGTACAGAAAGGTAAAATTGTCCAAAAACCGCAACTATCAGGCGCAATCGATATAGATGAACATAGTCATAAACAATAATAATTTGTTTAAACAATTATTTTTGCTAAATCTAATCAATTATTAAGTCACGCCTAATAAAAAATAAACAAACAGTTGAAAATTTCAGAAAAAACCACAACATTCTACCAATTAGGCAAATAGAATATTATTAACAATGATAATAAATTGTTTAAACAATTATTTTGTTAACTTAAAATCATTATTACTTCACTCCAAATGAAAATTGGACAAAAAACCAGAAATTTCCACAAAAAAACCGCATCTTTCTAGCATTATTCAAATATAATATTATTAATAATTATAGTAAATTTTTTGAACAATTATTTTGTCAACTGGAATTCATTATTACTTCACTCCAAATGAAAATTAAACAAAAAGCCAGAAATAAAAAAACGCATCTTTCTAGCATTATTCAATTATAATATTATTAATAAGTATAAGAAATTGTTTAAACAATTATTTTGTTAACTTGAATTCATTATTACTTCACTCCGAATGAAAATTGTACAAAAAACCAGAAATTAAAAAAAAACGCATCTTTTCAGCATTATTCAAATATAATATTATTAATAATTATAATAAATTGTTTAAACAATTATTTTATTAACTTGAATTTATTATTACTTCACTACAGATGAAAATTGGACAAAAAGCCACATCTTTCTAGCATTATTCAAATATAATATTATTAATGATTATGATAAATTGTTTAAACAATCACTATTGTTAACATTGATGAACTATCACTTCCCTTTAATTGAAAATTGGACAACAAATGGAAAATTTGTGAAATAACCGCGTCTTTGTAACTCCATTCTGTGAGAAAATCGCTAAAAACAATAATAAATTGTTTAAAAAATTCATGAAAATATCTCATTTTCAGTATAAAGTCATATTTTATGTATTAGAAACAATTTGCATTAAAAAAACCGCAAAAAAATGATAATTAGCGCCAAAAACTCGCAAAACCCGTTTTTTCACTTATGGGGTTTCTTTGGGACCCTATAAAACCTATGGGAAATACATGTTAAACTTCATGGGGCTTGCGCCACCCCTAAATATAATTTTTTTTCAAAACAAAAAAAATGGATTTATTTTTGGGTGGATTCGAACAAATTTGGGGGGTGTCCCCATGAAAATTCGAAAAAAAAATTTTTGGACCACCCTATTGGACAGTCTCCTCCCAAGTAGAGCGAATAATAACATTTTTTAAGTTGATAAGCATGTTTAAGAGAGTAAATAAGATTTTTCAAGTACAATTGTTAATAATGGTGTGATGATTTACTAATAAATGCACAAAATTCTACAGTAAACAATACCTCATATTTTTCAATTAATATTCTTTATTATAAACAATGATTCCGAAGAAAATTGGCAAACAGAAATCTCTTCATTGATTGCACAAAAGTAAAATTATCACAACAAAAAATGCTTTATCGACATGATTTTGACTAGATGATAAAATCTTTTCAAGAAAGTTAAGACTAAATTAAGATAATCTTATATGTATATAAAATTCTGTTTATTCCTCAGATTGCAAAATTTTCATCTCAAAATTGTGTTTATTAGATAAACTGCACAAGGATGAAAATCTAAATGTAAATTATTTCTCACGAGGGATTTCTTTGAAACAATTGAAAGAGTGTCATTACAGCTTGGTCTGGCAAAAATGGATTTACCCCTAAATTACTTCCTTGTTTCAAATAAATCTTCTTTCAACGAGTTCAGAGTCTTCGCATACACATTTTTCATCAAACAAAAAGAATGTGGTACACCACAATTGTCAAGAAAAGTATAAGTGGTTTACATTGCAATAATTTTCATTACAATATTTCTCTTTGGAATAATTCTCCTAAGAATCATTTATTCTTTTCAGAATGCCCACATCTATTTCCATACAATTAGTAATGAACAAAGTCTCTGAATAATTTAATTATTTTGTAGTCTTGTAGTATTGTTTACAGCATTTTCACAATGTGGATGGAAGGACATGAACTACCATCAAATAGTAAATTGTGATAGTGGTAGTGCCTAGAATATTGAATCAATGACGATGAGGTGGAAGTACAATATTGAAAAAGGTCAAAGCCACGTAGTGTTGATGTAGTTTTCATTTTCTTTCTTTCTTTCGTTTGCGTTCCTTGACACTAGGTGATTGAACCGAAAATAAGTTTTTCTTTTCGTCTGAAGCTTTTTTTCCGTTGATCTTCGACGTAATGTCAAATAACATAAAGAGATCGAAGAAACTTCCCGTGTGACACTGGCCAGGTAAAAATGCATTTTTTCGCCTTCATGATTCACCATCTTTAATGACAAGACATCCAGCTTTTACATGATTATGCACTTGCCCTTCTCAGCCCAAGGGTTGTTCTTCTTATCGGGCGCGTGAATCAATGGGTCATTTTTTTCATTCTCTTCCACGTACTCGCGCATCCTGAAACATTCAAAAATGATAAATTAGTCCCTCGAAAATTCACTATAGCAATCATTTTGAAATATATAAAACATCAATTTCTCTTCTCTACTTGAAAATTCATTTTTTCGAAAATGATTAAGAAGAGGAATTTTATTAGATTTGACGATAAAAACCACATTTTTCATTTTCTATTTATTTTTTAAATAAGTCTTTCTAATTTACAAATATGTACAGACTTTTAAATTGAAAGAACTAACAATTATGTGGCTCATATTTTATCATATAATTTCTATATTCAATAGAAGTCTATTTTTTACAAATAAAAGACAAGAATAAAAATAATAAAGCACTGTGAGGCTTTGCAAAGAATAATTTTCTTCGAATAAAAAGAATGTTAAGTTTTCAAAAACTTTTCTTTTACTTTTTGCTTCGTGAAAAATTATGGAGAAAAAAAATGAACAGAATGTTAGGTCTATTCCCTTAACTGAGGAGCCAGCTCAATAAATGTGTATAATTGTACCAAATTGCTTAATGACAACATGAGTTATTGTTCATTAAAATCTGATCATTTTTTCAATAAAAAATACCTGCAAATTCGACTTATAATTATAGTTTTTTGAGTCATTCCATTTTATTAAATTTTTTAATACAAATAATCTTCTCTTTCACAATTTTCATTATGAATGAAACACTTTTTTCTGGCTCTTGTAGACCATTTCCTTAATTTAATCATTTATAAGAAATAAATAGTTTTCCTCAAACATTACAATTAAAAATTTCAGGATGATTAATATTTGCGTGGGTGTAAATTTCTGTTGCGACAAAAATAGAAAAAGTTATATTTTTTCAAGAAAACATTCTTCATTCATTCCCATAGTTTTCTTTAAAGATAATTAAGATAATTCATGTGAATAATGAGCAAAAAATTTTCCCATGAATGAATGTTAATTATTGCACGCTATGCCAATGAAAACACCTGTTTACTTTCAAGTACTGAATTCAGTTAAAAATTAAAGTATATAAAGACATAAAATAGATCCAAGGACGAATTTTCGGTGTCCCCGAAACGATCTTGATTCATGAATCTTTCATGGAATTTTTGTATTCTGCAAATTCTTCTTAGAGAACGATATATTCCCCGATCTCATCAATTTTTTCTTCGTAGATAAAAAATTCAATAAAACGAAATAAACGAATAGAAGTTTGAGAAAAAAGGGTCCTTCTTTAACAAGATTGAAAATGAATCACAAGCAACATGATTATTTTCAATGAATAGAAATATATATTTTTTATCTCAATTCCTGAAACCTCATGGAAAATTTCATTCTCTCCAAGATTAATTTGTATCGTTTATGTCGGTCACAATATTTCCTTCATAGTACAATAAAGTCTGCAATTACGTCAGAGAAAACAAACATTTTAGTACTGGGGCGAAGTTAAACATCGAGAAGACCGGTTTCTCCACTATCCTTTTTTAAAACCGTAATTTAAAACTGGAAATTGTACCTTTCATTGAAAGGCCAAAACCATTACTTAGATTATTTTCTATACTCAAATTGAAATTATCAATTATCTACTATTTTATTACCATGATTGAAATTTACTATTATAACATAATTTCGGAGGGATAAATGAGGGACTGTTCAAAAACTACATCATACTATTTTGAATACTTTTCCCACCTCTCCCCTTCTTCGTCAAAGATCATCATCTAGGGTGGTCCAAAAATGAAATGGAAAAATTTTTTTTCGAATTTTTATCGGGACACCCCCCAAATTTGTTCGAATCCGCACAAAAATAAATGTGTTTTTTTTGTTTTGAAAAAAAATGATATTTAGGGGTACCCCATGAAGTTTAACATGTATTTCCCATAAGAAAAAAAGACGTTTTTGTAAATCTTATTCAGAATCCTCAATATTATCTTAATCGAGTTGAAACAAAACATTTCTCTTCACAATTAGCCATAGTATACGAATAAAATATCACTTTTCAAATATCACCCCCATAAGTCTGTTTTATAGGGTCCCAAAGAAACCCCATAAGTGGAAAAATGGGTTTCGCGAGTTTTTGGCGCTAATTATGATTTTTTGCGGTTTTTTTTAATGCGAATTGTTCCTAATACATAAGATATGACTTTATACTGAAAATTATATATTTTATGAATTGTTTAAACAATTTATTATTGTTTTTAGCAATTTTCTCACAGAATGCAGTTAGAAAGACGCGGTTTTTTCACAAATTTTCCATTTTTTGTCCAATTTTCAAATAAAGGGAAGTGATATTTCATCAATGTTAACAAAAGTGATTGTTTAAACAATTTATTATAATTATAAATAATATTATATTTGAATAATGCTAGAAAGATGCGTATTTTTTTTTAGTTTCTGGCTTTTTGTCCAATTTTCATCTGTAGTGAAGTAATAATAAATTCAACTTAACAAAATAATTGTTTAAACAATTTATTATAATTATTAATAATATTGTATTTGAATAATGCTGAAAAGATGCGTTTTTTTTTATTTCTGGTTTTTTGTCCACTTTTCATTCGGAGTGAAGTAATAATGAATTCAAGTTAACAAAATAATTGTTTAAACAATTTATTATACTTATTAATAATATTATAATTGAATAATGCTAGAAAGATCCGGTTTTTTCTAATTTCTGGCTTTTTGTTTAATTTTCATTTGGAGTGAAATAATAATGAATTCAAGTTAACAAAATAATTGTTTAAACAATTTGTTTGAATTATTAATAATATTATATTTGAATAATGCTGAGAAAATGCGTTTTTTTTTTAAATTTCTGATTTTTTGTCCACTTTCATTCGGAGTGAAGTAATAATGTATTCAAGTTAACAAAATAATTGTTTAAACAATTGATTATACTTATTAATAATATTATAATTGAATAATGCTAGAAAGATGCGGTTTTTTTTAATTTCTGGCTTTTTATTTAATTTCCATTTGGAGTGAATTAATAATGAATTCAAGTTAACAAAATAATTGTTTAAACAATTAATTATCATTGTTGATAATATTCTCTTCGCTTAATTGGTAGAATGTTGCGGTTTTTTCTGAAATTTTCAACTGTTTGTTTATTTTTCATTAGGCGTGACTTAATAAATAATTATATTGAGCAAAAATAATTGTTCAAACAAATTATTATTGTTAATGACTATCTTCATCTATATCAATTGCGCCTGCTAGTTGCGTTTTTCCGGCAATTTTCACCTTTATGTCCTTTTTTCACTTAGTGAGGTAATAATTAATTAAAGTCAACAAAAAAGTTGTTTGAACAATTTAATATTGATTTCTGCCTTTCGTGTAAAATAGCTTTTTTTCTTTAAAGCAATTTTTTTAAGCATTGTGAAAAGAGCAAAAATAATTCACTTAAAACAACAATATACCTTTCGGAAAATCATTTTTGTTGTGGCTGACTTATTACTTGTTCATAAATAAAAAGGCGATGCAAAGTGAAAGATTTTAGAAAAAATCGCCACTTTCTAGCACTTATCTAAGAAAAGTTAGTTATGAACAATTTGAAATTGTTTGAACAACTTTTTTGTTGACTTTAATTAATTATTACCTCACTAAGTGAAAAAAGGACATAAAGGTGAAAATTGCCGGAAAACCAAGACACGCCTAATAGAAAATAGAGAAACAGTGGAAAATTTCAGAAAAACCCGCAACATTCTACCAATTAAGCAAAGAGAATACTATCAACAATGATAATAAATTGTTTAAACAATTATTTTGTTAACTTGAATTCATTATCACTTTACTCAAAATGAAAATTGGACAAAAAGCCAGAAATTTAAAAAAAAAAAAACATCTTTCTAGCATTATTCAAATATAACATTATTAATAATTTTAATAAATTGTTTAAATAATTATTTTGTTAACTTGAATTTATTATTACTTCACTACAGATGAAAATTGGACAAAAATCCAGAAACTAAAAAAAAATCCGCATCTTTCTAGCATTATTCAAATATAATATTTTTTTTAATTATAATAAATTGTTTAAACAATCACTATTGTTAACATTGATGAAATATCACTTCCCTCTAATTGAAAATTGGACAAAAAATGGAAAATTTGTGAAAAAAAACCGCGTTTTTCTAACTACATTCGGTGAGAAAATTGCTAAAAACAATAATAAATTGTTTAAAAAATTCATTGAAATATATAATTTTCAGTATAAAGTCATATTTTATGTATTAGAAACAATTCGCATTAAAAAAAAACCGCGAAAAAATCATAATTAGCGCCAAAAACTCGCAAAACCCATTTTTTCACTTATGGGGTTTCTTTGGGACCCTATATAACAGACTTATGGGGGTGATATTTGAAAAGTGATATTCTATTCGTATTCTATGGCTAATTGTGAAGAGAAATGTTGAGTTTCAACTCGATTGAGATAATATTGAGGATTCTGAATAACATTTGCAAAAACGTCTTTTTTTCTTATGGGAAATACATGTTAAACTTCATGGGGCTTGCGCCACCCCTAAATATCATTTTTTTTTTCAAAAAAAAAAAACGCATTTATTTTTGTGCGGATTCGAACAAATTTGAGGGGTGTCCCCATAAAAATTCGGAAAAAAATTTGTTGGACCCCCCTTTTAAACCCCCCCGAGAACCCCCAAAAAAGGGAAACCCCCCCCCCCCCCCTCCTTCTAACCAAAATCTTTTCTTCGATTTCATTTGATAAACGCCTAAAAACCCCCAAAACATACAAACAGAATATTTTAACAGATTTCACATACCAAAATGCTCCCATAAAAGGGAAGATTTCAAGCTGAAAAGTTGAATCATTTAGAAAACAGTTGACTTCAAATCCCGAAACGCTAAATTATTAACCAAGAAAGACTTTCAACCAAATACTTGAATTTTCAACAAAAAAGTAAATTAATCATCAACTAATTATAAATATACAAAAAAGCTGAACTTTCAAGCAAAAAAGACGAATTTTCAACAACATATTTGAATTTTTAACGAGAAAGTACAATTCATTTTTAAACAACAAAATTAAATTTTTCGCAAAATAGTTGAACATTTTGAAAAATAATTAAATTTTCAATAAAAGAAGATTAATTCTCGATGAAAAATATAATAGTTGATATTTCAACTAAAAAAATATTTTTATTTTGAATGAAAAAAAGCCCAATTTAACCAAAAAGATGAATTCCAACAAAATAGTTGAATCCTCAACCAAAAAAGGTTCATTTTTAACCCACTAGTTGCATCTTTGAGAAAAAAGATGAAATTTGTACCAAAAGAGATGAATTTTCAAACCAAAAAAAAAAACTTATTTTTAAGAAAATAGTTGAATTTTCAACCAGCAAAAATTTCTCAAGTCAAGAGAGAAAAAAAAGGCAACCAAATCGTTGAATTCTCGAACAAAAAATGCCAATTCTCTAAAAAAAACAGTTGAATTTTTAACCGAAAAGTTATGTTTCAACTACAAAGTTAATATTCACCCAAATGATGGAATTTAAAACAGGAAAAATAGGGAAAAGGAGAAAAAGTGTGAAGTACTTATTTAGATGCTGCACTTGTAAAATAAAATCACTCATTTCAATTTTTTGAAGCAACTACATCACAAATTATCACAAAACCTTTAATCCCGCCGCCCTTGCAGTGCAACGTAGTTTTTTAACAGCCCCTGATAGAATAATATAATCTTGACTAGAATCAGACCAATTCTTCAAGAATCTGCAGTCTCGAGAAACGATCGAGAGTCGACAGTCGAGAAGAGATGATCATCTCGTTCCAGTAACGTTTCGTCTCGTGATAAGTATCGTAAAATATTATTTTAAAAATTTGGAAAGTCTAAACGTAAAAATACTTCACATTGTAATTTTCGGTGAAAATAATAAAATTGATTAGGTTGTAAAATATATTTGTGAAATTTATTTTGCTTCACGAATAAATTCAGATTTGAATTACAAAAATAAACCTCAAATCATCAAAACTTTATATCCAGGAAGAAGAAAATGTGCATTGTGTTATTCAATTCTGAAATTATATTTCCAATAGGCTCATATTCAAATTTCATTTTCTCTTACGTCGGAATAAAAGGAGAAATTGCATTGGTATACCGCAATAAAGTAATTTACAACCGGAGCACTTGCTCTCGCGGTCACAAGACGAAAGTTCTCATCTTGCAAAGTACCTACTTCTAATTCACGACAATATTACTTAACTCCCGTTTTGCTAATCTTCTGACTTCTCTCGGTATGTCAATGTCTCTCCAATTAACGACACGATAATCTCCGGTAGCTCCCTGCAGATCACAGATACAGCTCATAGATTATAGCAGCCTACGTAAGTCGTTATCCTGAATATTTTGCCGAGCAAAACGAGAGTAAGAAAACGTGCCAGAGCGTTTTAAAAAATATATAAAATCATGTCAGGAACAAAGTCCGAAAGCTTCCTTCGAACATCGCCTTGAACGCAAATCCTCGCCTAGCGCAATTCCCTTTCACTGCCTGCTCCGTATCACTTCTGACAGCAACAGGGCTTACTTTACTTACTGTGCTCATAATTTATTTGTGCTACTATATTAGAAAATGCAAGCAGAAATCGTAGAATGCATCATAGCATCATAGCAATGTGAGAAACGATTATAAGGCAATATCATTCTACTGCTTTTCAAATCATATTTTCAAAGTACGTTTGAAGCTGATGAAACTATGTAAACGTTCTAACGTGATAGATTCTTCACTGTAAAAACTGGGATTCGATTTAGAACTTAATTCGGTATTAAAACAGTTCACGCAACAAAACAATCCCACTTCAGTTTGATCCGCCAATCTAATAAAATAAGGTCGATTTGTGGACTGAAATAGGCTCGAAATGAAAATCACCTGTCAATCACTAAATCTGATAAAACAAATTCTAATCGGTCAAATGTAGAAACCAACGTAACCCCAAAATGAAATGTCAATGTCGTGTGCCGTCTGTTAGATCGAGTCTCAGAATACAAATTTAAGGTCAAAATTCTAAATTTCGAAACTAGACAAAAATTTTGAAAATCTTATACATTTGGTAGATTTTCAAAGAAAATTAGTACGAGGGGATTTTCTGGGCGCAAAACACGAAGCAGGGGTCAACATTTTAGAATTTTACTGAGATTGAGAAAATTTTAATAATTTGGTAGATATCCATGAGATTCAGTACGAGGGGTTTCGGGTCACAGAAAAGGAATTTGGATTCCAAATAAAAAATTAAAAAATTTGACTAAAATTTTAAAAATGTAGTTAAATTGTTAGGTATCCATTAAAGCAGGGTGTCTAGCGTTACTTCAAACAAAAATTCCAGGACTTTTCCAGGCTTTCCAGGACAAAAAAATACATTTTTCCAGGTACTTCTTTACAGTAAAAGATACTATCCACGAAACATAGTAGAAATTGTAGTTCTAGTGGAACTGAAAAAGTGTCATATAAAATAAAATAAACGTTTTTTTGGGGCATTGTTCATTTTATGAAGGTGAAATATCACGATGCTAGGATAGAAAATATTCAAAGTTTCTCTTTTTCTTCAGCTTCAAAAACAATTTAATGAACCTTATGAAATATAATATTTGTTTGCTGTTTATAATATCAAAGCGAGTTCAACACCGTATGTAATGAAATTTTTTTTTTTAGAATTGGTTGAAATTTGACTGAGTTATCGAATCATAAGCTAATTTAGATTTATTTTCAATAAAATAATAAAATTGTCAACAAATAAGTTGATTTTTTAACCAAATTGTTCAGTGTTCATCATACGAAGATGAATGTTCAACTAAATAATCGAATTTTAAATAGAAACGGTTAAACTTCAACTAAAAACAGTTGCATTTCCAAGGAAATAATTGTATCTTTTAGAACACAGTTTAATTCTTAACAAAAAAGGTGAATTTTAAATCCAAAAAGACGAATTTTCTGTCGAAATGGACGAATGTTCAACAAAACAGTTGAATTTTCAACCAAAAATTATGATTTTTTAACAAAATACTTGAAATTGCAAAAAATGAATTTCCAACCAGATAGTTTTATTTTGAAAAAAAAATTAAACTTTAACCAAAAATAGTTGAATTTTCAACACGAAAATTGGGATTTTCGACCAAAAGACGAATTCTCAACGAAAAATGTAATAGTTGGTATTTCAACGGCAACAAAAAACGAATTTTCAACCAAAGAGTTGGATTTAAAAAATTCAACAAAATAGTTAAATTTTTATCCAAATAGTTCAACTTTCAACCTAAAAAGATGAACTATTAACAAAAACGACGAATTTTCAACAACTACAAAAATTAATTTTCCACCAAAAACGACAAATTTTCAACAAAATACACCAGTTTGCAAACAAATAAATTAATTTTCAACTACAAATGATCAATTTTCAGTAAAGAAAATTTCAACTAAAAAGCTGAATTTTAAACCAGAGATTAATTTCCAACTAAAATGATGAATCTGCAATTCTGCAATCAAAGAATGAATGTTTAATAAAGTAGGTCAACTTTTAACAAACAAACAAGAAATTCTACAAAACAGTTGAATTTCCAATCTGAAATTATTAATTTTCTACCAAAGAGACGAATTTTCAATAAATACAGATTTTTCAGCCAAGACAGGAAAAAATGTCAAAGAAATTGTTGAACATTCAAGCCAAAAGACAGCATTTTTAACCCAAAAATACGAATTTTCAACAAAAAAGTTAATTTGTAACCAAAAAATAGCAGTTTTAATCAAAAGAGAGGAAATTTCCACCAACAGCATTAGTTTTCTCCAATAAAGATAAATTTTTGACTCCAAAAATTTAATTTCAGCAATAAAAATATATTCAAATGCCATTTCGATTGTAGCTTCGTAATTTTCACCGTGATAAAATAAACAGTCTCATGTTAAAAAAGTAATCTTTTTTCGTTAAGCAGAGAAAAAGTTTAAAACCTATTTTTTCTTTAAACCAACAAAAATTTCCGAACCATGAGCAAAATTCAAGGACTTTTCCAGGTTTTTCCAGGTGAAAACGAATTCAAGGACTTTTCCAGGTTTTCAAGGATTTCCAGGCCACTAGACACCCTGATTAAAGTCAGTACAAGGGGGGTTTTCGTATCACAGAAAATAAATTTGGGGTAAAAATTCCAAAATTCAAAAAATTAATTTAAAAAATTTTTTATTTCATTACATTATTTGATTTCTATGATAGTCAGTATGAGGGGTTTCGGGGATTTTCGAGTTTCATAATACGAATTTTGATTCAAAATTCAATAATTTAAAATAGCAACCGAAAGTTTTGGAAATTCTATTTCATTATGGTAAATTTTTATGAAAGTCTGTAAGAGGTGTGGTTTTAAGTAACAGAATTCGAATTTGAGCTTAGAATAGAAGAAGTTGAAATAAATTTTGAAAATTTTATTTAATTGAGAAATTTTCATCAAAGTTGTACGAGAACGTTTTCTGAGTCACAAAAGAGGAATTCACGGCCCAAAATTCAAAAAGCTGACACCAATATTTTGAAAATGTTATTAATCTGGTATATTTTTGTGAAAGTCAATACGAGAGGTTTTTTTCGGGGTGAACATTCCTATTTTGAGACTCGAAAAACTCCTTTGTTTTAGAATTCATGGAAATCTGCAAAATTAATATCATTTTCAAAATTTTAGGTTAACTTTCTGCTTTGATGAAAAGTAACTAATTTTATAAAATCTTCAAAATTGTAGGAAACTTTTTGAATATTTAAATTTTGTCCGCACCCGGAATGGTCTAACCTAAGTCGTCTGGATCCCTGGTCTATTCATCTATTTTTTGTTTTTTGTAAGAGTGAAGTTTGGAACAATTGAAACAGTGCACCCTCTGAATTAATTTAGTTCGCTATCTCGGATCATTTATCAATCTGAAGTTAGCAAACTAAACAAGACAGAAACTGGTACTAAAATAAGACTATTTGTGAGATCATATTAGAACGCCCAAAAAAGGATCCCAGATAAAAATGAATGCCTAGTTTTTACTGTGTTCATATATGATGCTGAATTTGGCTTTAGGATCAAAAAATAAAATGCTTTATTTTTTACGAGCCAAACAGACCAGGGTGGCCGCAAAACTTTGTCTCATCATCATCAAAAGCATCCAAAATCATCCAGATTCCAGCCTAAAAAGCAGCGACGTAGCCAGGGGGGGGGGGCCTCGAAATTTTAGAACCCTGTGTACTCAAGAGGTTTTACTTTCAAAAAACGTATAAGTGCCTATGCTCTGACCGTTTTGGCATTAATGACTCAGGCCAGAGCAGTCGGAGACTGTACCTGGAAATAAACTAATTGTAATACCACACGGGGAGCCATACTATATGATTCTAGAACACAAAGGATTAAAGTACATATTTATTACATGGTCTATTGGTCCTTATTTGAAGACAGTTGCCTGGCAAGAGAATCTTTAAAGTAATTAGAAGATCCTAAAGTACCGGAAAATCCCAATTTAGAGACTTATAGTAATTTATAGGTTGCGTCTAGTCGTCCCGAAATATTGGTGGAGCTGGAAAAGGGGATGAACTAAGCTGACCATTGTAATGAGTGTATTTGACTGACCAGTTCATTTATGAATCTACACTTGTTCTGAAGTTTTCAAATAACTAGGTGCTGCGAATTAGTCATTATAGATCAAGCATTCGATAAGTTCAATGGAATAGCTTTCCTCGTGAATTTACGAGATTATTTACTTGACAGTTCTATTTTTCACTTCACCGTGCTATTTTGTGATTATAAATCATGAACAGCCCTTAAATGGTAACGTCATTTTCGGCATCTTTCAATGGTAAATGTGGGTCACTCGTGCCCGTTGCTTTAAAAAGTGCTCCAAAGTGCTCTAAAAGATTGCGCAAAATTCATGAAATCTCATCAACTATCATAGTATAAGGATCAATCACTATATTGCCGATTTGATAATTTGTTTAAACAATACAATATCATTCCCTCCGCCCTTCTCTACAAGCTAGAGAATCTTTTGGCGAGGCACAAATGATTTTTTCAACAAAATTCCAAGGACAAAGGTAGATAGAGAAGTTTATTTTATGTACATGAAACTTTACCTGGGTGATGTCAAGTTTGATTGAAAATTCAAAAATTTAGTAGAAGATTCAAATATTTGGTTTAAAGTTGAACTAGTTT